>NAJO01000081.1:0-90121 GCA_002077065.1 Cryoendolithus antarcticus
TACTCAATCATTTCGCATCATCAGAGATGCAACACCACACACCGCACTCACGTTAGAGCAACCAAAGCACACATCGCATGGCTTCTACGCCGAGCATCATGAAGCTCGGCCATCTGCCTGGGCGCACTGCCTCAAGCGTGACAGCACGCGCGGATCTTCGCTACAAACGCAGCACAACACATGACGGTGCACATAACAGCGAACTCTCGCAGTGCCGCCACCAGCAGAAGATTTCACTGGTGAAGATACATCATCTCCAACTGTAACAATATCTCTGCCGACGACCAACCCGCAATACACGATCTGGTCTCGCACAGTTGACTTGAATGACAAAAGCAACGAATTGAAATCGTTTACAGGATATGGAAAAGGGCATGGCCGCAGCATGGCAATATACTCCGCTGCTAGGGACGTGTTAGGGGTCGTACATGTAATGATTAATGGAATACTCCACACACAATCACCTTCGCTGTATCAAGAGTGTCAACGTTCTTATGTTACCGTCATTCTGACCCCGAGTGCTACTCGAAGCCTGCTTCGCTGGGGAGAGAGGCATCCTTCTGGAAATTCGGCAACAAGTGACGACTCTTGCTGGTACTTTGATAGACGAGCTGTTGTTGTGGTACAAGAGATAGACGCTTACGCAGTGAGCTCCGACGACGGGGAGTTTCAGACTTGTGAACGAATGGTGGCCCCTGTCGGTGATGTCCCAGTCAGTGTCGCGATACCTATGAGAGCATCTCATACCTCGACTGCAAAGTGTTGGATCCCCGACGCCCGGTCAATCAGCTAGCAGCCTTTGTCTCTCTAGAGTTGTGGAACATTCCTACGCTCGTAGCATGTAATCCGCAACTACGAGCTCGATATGCAATGCAATCAGAGAGAGACGCTAAGCTTCGAACCGCAGTCTCTCACTGGCGCAGCAGCGCAGCGGGTGTACTGTCACAGCTACGTCTATAGAAGCAGTGAGAAATAATTGACGCTTGGGGAAAAGGAGTGTGGTTTTTTCCTTAGCTAATTCCACACATCGGGCCTTGTGTCCTTGCCGGCCACGAGTCTGCATTTAGTGCAAGGAAATACTCGCGCCGAATCTCCCGTCAGGTCTCACACAACACCCCACACATGCTCCGCTTCGTCGCTCGCTTCACCCTCACTCGCTCCCCCTTACTTACTCCCCTTCCGCCCCTCTCCCTCACTCCCCTCCCCCTTCACCTCCACCTCCCCGCCTCCCGCCTCCCGCCTCCCGCCTCCCCCTCACTCCCCTCCTCTCCCTGAATCTTCTTCCCCCTCTTCACTTCCTCATCATCACCGCCCTCACCCCAACCTCCCCAATCCCCCTCTTCCCTTTCCTCACACCCCTCTTCTTAGGCGTCCCCTGCGCCGCGCCTCCTCCCCCAACACTAGCATCGACGCTGTTCGCGACACTAGCCACGAATAACTTCTTCACCGTGCCGAAACAGGCAGAGGCCGTCTTGCTGTTTTTCCAGCCCATGTGACGGGCGAGGAGGACGTAGTCGATCTAAGGGGTTGTTGAATTAGAGGTTGTAGTTGGGGAGGGAAGGGGAGGGAAGGGGAGGACTCGCCCCGTCGCGTGCAGCGGTGCCAGGTCAACGCGTACGTGACGGCGGTCGCGAACCACGAAAGGCTGCAGCGGAGAGAGTGGCGCGCGGGCCGGAAAGGCGGGGTAGGGGAGAGGAAAGTGGGTTTTGGCATAATCGCGACACACTGGCCCCAGGAGCGCTGGCAAACACACGACGACCTGGCAGAGAGCGTGCAATGCATGAAGAGCTGGCTACTACAAGGGCTGATGAGAAGGCGCGGCTGTATGGTGCAGGAGATGGACCTGAGTGATTCATTTGATAGCACTACCACCACCACCACCAAAAATAGATGAACAAGATGAGCAGAACGAGCACCACGTCCTCTCAGATGAACCGAGCAAACGAACAATCACTCCACATGAGCGAAAGGAGCTGGTGAGCAATGCTCTCTCCGTTCGCTCCGTGACCACCCTGCAGTCGCCTGTCCCATACATCCTGCAACGTTGCGGCCTGTGACACTGCTGTCGCCGGCCCCGTCGGAATCAATGTACTGATGCTCAACGATCTGTCGAAGCCCTCTATCAAAGTGTCAATAGCCGCGACTAGACTGTTGATATAGCATAAATTAGACCGAGCAAGAAGGCGCCTATAGGAGTTAAAGTCCTGTACAAATTTGCTTTCAAGCTCCAGTTATTTGTATGGATAGCCGAGCTTTTCGACACCGTAGAAGATGATGAGGTGGTTGTAGCAGACGCTGAGGAGGTTGTAGTTGTTCCTGCTGGGGTGGAACTTGTGGCCGCTACCTGGGACGTGATGCTGTTCGCAGCCAAAGACGTAGCGTCGGACGCCATCAAAGTGCTGTTGAATACGGTGGAAATGGCTGATATGATGGTCATTGCGCTCGCAACTGGCGTTGCACTTGATGGCTGATAGGGAAAGAGATTGGATGTTCAGTATGTAAGTTGGAGAGTTGGCAGGCAAAGCATATTCACGATAAGCTGGACTGCGATATCTGCTTGAGGTAGACCGCCAGAACATAGTCGGAGTTATTTCTACACCCCACTGGACTAGGAAGACCAGGATAGATCTTGCTTGACTGATATTCAACTGTTGCGACCGCTTGCAGCTGTGTTGGTGTAAACCGCAGGATATCTGGCACGACAACGCCATCGCAAAGATTGGAGAAAGAGCCGAGGAGGGACTGAACGCTTGACGCTATGCCCGTGATGCCTGGTATGCTGGTAGCAGCGCTCACGATTGGCGCCACAGCATTGATCAATGCTGAGACTAGCTCTAGATCTACAATCAGCAAATAGAAAGCATATCTGACACATTACACACCATTAGTCTTGTCGCCCTTACTGTTATTGACGATAATGTATGTATGCAAGCTCAATAGTAGAAGTCGCTGGATCCGCCGTAAAGCTGAATCCAAGGTCGTCGACAGGGTAGTAGTAAATTATTGGACTCCCTCCGCCCTGGTCACCTAACGTTCGAGAGTAGATGTAAGGACTCACTCCAGTGCCATTCAGGATAATAGTAGCGATGTTCGAGTCGAAGTGCGCGCTCCGAGTCTGCTTCACACTTATAGCAACAATCCAGAAGCTGTAGTCGGCCGCAATTCCAGATTGACTAAATAAAAGGACAAGTAGAGCAGACAATTGGAGATTGTACATCTTGGTGGATAGGGAATAGATACTGAATCTACGGCACACGGAAAAGCGTACTCCGCAGATTAGTTCGGGAACCCCAATGCTCGAGGTTCGCGCCAGATATAAGTGCACATCGTCTTTGACCCCTACTCTTGCAGTAAATTACAGAGGAGGGTGTGGCTTCTTCATGGACATAGGTATCGAATCGGCGTCCAATCAGACGATACCAAGCTGTCTAATGCCCGGTGTCTGAAGCCACCAAGCTGTGGTGCGTGTACACACGCGAAACAGCGATGAAGCTGCAAGCAGAGAGAACGGAACGCTATCGATGTCGGGTCGACACCATTATAGCTGTACCTCGTTGTGGTGTTAGCGTTCCTGGTCTCCTATCGTTAACAATCGCTCATGTTGCTCGACTGTTGCGCACCCCACCGTCGAGTCTTGATAACTGTGGACGCGGGAGAGGAGGCATTAAGGTGTGCGCGAATGTTGCCGCTGATTAGCAAGCCGAGATCCCGCATACAGTAGATCATCCGCCATGGGCGCATGATCTAAAGCATCTTCATGCCCTCCATGCTCCTCTTCGTATTTTGCATATCCGCTCTGCCTGACCACCGCGTTGCTGCTTCAGCCGCTCAAGGATTCAGCTCTCGGACTCGGCATCATGGAAGCCAGGTAAAGCCAGAGCCAGGCCACGCAATCACGTTAGGGTCGGAGGCGGATACCTGGCTTTGCAGAACAACATCTGCGTTTATGGCCAATGACAGCGCCGCCATGCCCCATTTCGGAGATGCTGGAACATGTACTAGACATGATTCGGCAGCGGCACGGCTGGTTAGACAGCGATCCTCTATCTCCCGTATCTAGCGACTAACTGCAAATGACTCATGCGGGGAGTCTTGCCTAACGTTTGGTAGCTGACACGGATCGCGTCCGGAAGCTGCTTGTCCGTTAGTCACACGAACGGCGATTATCACACGTCTTCGCATTTTGGCACTAATCACACTGTAGTCGCCAGAGGTACAGTAACTGGCATGTTCGGCTTCGGGTGTAACTCTATATCTTGCAGTTTTTGTCCCACTTAAGCACGACAATCGGGGCGGCAGCTAAGCCGCTCTGCACTCTAGCCTGTGTCACGACTTTTGCCATCGGAGACTCATGTCACTCGCACAACTGGCCATTTGATTCACTGTGCTAGGGAAGCAAGTGTGCATACAGACCAACAGTGGTCTTGGCGAATGTCATCTGGCCGTCTAGATGCGGTAATTAGTGGGTACATGGTCAGAAGAGTCTTGTTTGTGGACAGATGAATTTCTATGCATATATCTAGTAGCTGAATTGTGGGCTCGGAAGTAAGTTGCAGAAGCTTCGTACCGTTTCCACAACTTTCTACCGATTGGCAGGGAACATAGATATCCTACCCACTCCGTACCTCTTCTGACGAAATATCCGAAAGTACAAAAGATGAGAACACGGTGTAGGTTGAGCAAGACATGCGTTGGTTACGAACATATATCATGGTAGCTGTGATCAATGATATGACAGCCTAACCGCTTTTAATTATACAAAAACGTAGCTGGTGCCCTGAAGGTGCATATACAGTCTATAAGAACATTGCACTTGTATTCACAGTACCAAATTTTGAATACTGATCATGGTCGGGTGGTGAAATGCACCCCTGTAAGGCGCTTTCTATTGAGCTGTCCATCCGACCGTATGTCACAAGCTGTCTTGCTGTCGATTTACTGTACAGTAGTGATAGTACTGCACTGTACAATTTCTATCTCTCCGGTGGAAGAGAAGCCCAGTGTCAGTGAGGTTTCGCACAGCGCCAGCTCCGATAGCCTGAAATGTACTGGGTGTTATGTAATGGAACATATGGGACTCACAGTATGAGTGTAGACAGCACATTATGTTGTCAGTGTCCAGAATTACCATTTCGAAATGACTTAAAAAGCGTGCCTACGAGGCGCCGCTCGCCATTGCGGCGTCCGGCCGCCCCCATCCTTCGAGTCCACCTCGACCTTGCCCGTAGCCAGCAGCGCCTTGACCGCCCTCTCGTGCCCATGCTCCGCCGCCCACGACAGCGGCGTCCGGCCGAACTCATCCTTCGCGTCTACCTCGGCAGCTTGCGCGCCAAGAAGTACCTCGATACAAGCGCTGTCGCCAGCCTCAGCAGCATAGTGTAATGCCTCCCTGCCATTTGCTGAACACCTTAAATTTATGTTGCACATGTCGATAAGTTGGCGAAGTACCGAATAATAGCTTGACTTTGGTGCAACGTGGACTGCTGACATCTGGCCGTGGTGCGCGAGAGGAGAATCGAGACTTTGCCGTGGAAGGCTTTTACGGTTAAGATGGACTACTTACAAGAGCGGGAGATGGTTATTGGCTACCGCGTGTGCAAACATGTCTAGTAAGTGTGAGTTCGGAGATCCCGACACTGCAGGCCAAGGATGTATACCAAAGGAGTCGTTTCGCTCTAGAGCGATTCTTTCGAACAGGCGCTCAAGGGAACCTGAGTTGATGGTCTGACCGATCCAAACAAAGCGGGTGAATGCATCTGTGTGTGAGAGAAAGTCTTTGTTACATCGTAGCCAATTCTCAGTTGCGCTGAGGAATGCTGAATGTATTTCTGCAGCTTTTGTTCTCCGGTTGCGTGTCGATGTAACTGGGATGTGAGTGGCCTTAGAGCTGCTAGGCTGTACTCGTCTGAAGATCCAAGACGGGCCTGTTGGAAGTGGCATTGGAGGAACGGGTATCTTGCTCAGTTGTTGGTGTTATTTTAGATTGCGGGAGGTTCCAGTCTCAATACGATCAAGACATAGCGCCCCCAACATCGACCGAAACCCCTCTTCGCTCTATACACTACTTTCGAAGGAAAGAAGCCACGGCCTCCGGGGATCGGGTTGCGCGAAAAGTGATAGGAAGTGATTGCGCCCCTTCTCGGAAAAATCGAAGTCACAGACGGTATGGTGCACGGGTAGGAGGATATGTAGAGTGGCGTCCAAATGGAGTAGTCCGACACCCGACTCCAACAGAGGATTTAGGCCGGGCATTGCGTCCTCCCAAACCTCTCCAGTGTTCATATTCATCGCCCAAAGCTCTCGGACTGCTCCAACGCTGAGCGGGGCTGGCGCAGCGCAGATCCAGACCAGCACATCAACATTACAGAGCGGCCTCTTCGCCCATGTGCTAGCGGAGAGGCGTGCGTAAAGTTCTTCCAGCCCGTCCGGGAGACCTCTAACGGCCTCTTTCACCTCGCGGGCGTAGCACAATCGTGCAAAATGAATTGCAGCACTAGATGGACCCACAGGAACCTGTAAGTGTTAGCGTACTTGCTTGCTGACAATGGTGACAGTATTGTCCCCAACATTCCGCTAGCTCTCGTCCGTAGCTCGTTCCTGACCCAATCATACAGCTTCTTGTCATACAAGACGTAACCTGGGCCTGCTCGTTGAGCGATCTGTTCATCAATGTAGGTGTCGAAATCCCCGCTGTTAGACTGCCGATCAACTTGGATGCGAGAGCCTTCATCAAAGCTGAGATTCGAGCAGACATTTGATTGCTCCTGGCTACTAACCAGAACTATAGCCGTCACCTTCGCTCGGACCCGTTTCATCCACGACCAGACTAGGTCCGACTCGGTTGGGTTGCATGTATCAATGCCATCGAGCAAGACTGTCCTCACTCGAAACAGAAGGCACAGTGGTACGACGAGGTCATTGACGATCTGCAAGATATCGCGCCTCCTGATATCCTCACCAAAATGATTATTCAGGCTCGAGCAGATTTCGGTTGGATAGTCAATATCTACGCGGACCAAGGCAGCAAGTAGTTGCTTGGTGAAGCTCTCGAAAAGCGAAAGTGCTGTGTTAGCTATGCGGTCGAAGAAGAAGAATAGTAATATAGAAGGTGAGGGAATTTCAGGGATTGTAAGACACTGATCCACCACCGTGGTCCCAAGCACGTCAGCGATCTTCGATACACGTTGTCGGCCTTTTTGACTGACATCAGAGTGCTCTTGCCAGAGCCGACTAGATATCAGTCCTAGTGAGCATCAGGTTCTAGTAGACCGTACTGCACCTTTACCTGAGAGCCACACGCAGCTTTGCGAAGCTGATTTCTCACATAGCCAACGTATGAAAGTACAGTCGTCCTTTAGCCAATCGGTAGTGTTGTTGCTCTTCTGGTCCGACAAGCGTCCGTGGATTGTATATGGGTCGTACTTTGAGATTCGCTGGAGGATGACGCGCATAGGGAGACCTGTAAGATGAGTTTGATAGCGACAAACTATCGCTAGTTGAGACCGAACGAGTTGTTTTCTCTTTAGACTAACCTGAAGAGACCATTTGCTATGACTGGCGTACCACCCAGGACTTAAAGGGGACAGAGTCAGGAGTCGATAAACGGACCAAGGCTTGCGTTGCTGAGGATTCCGCGTCAGAAGGCCTCGTGCATTAGGCAGATCTATGCTTTGTGCATGATTCATCTCAGCCTATATATACATGCTGGGAGCCTGTCTGGCAGCTCAACTTCTTCAATCATCGCCGCCGCGCACAGCGCCGCTCGCGCCGCTGGATGCCCGCTCCACTGCTTGCTTTTGTGGCTGTCCGCATAGTCCACCACCCGTTTGACTACAATAGTTGGAAGCACCTCCCACGCACCCGCCCCTTCCATCACAAACCCGATCACGCCGTCGTACCGAATCAGTAGATCCCGGCGATGGCCACTCTTCAACACCGCATTGCCCGATGCGTATCGCCCGAACTGGATCTTCGTTGATCGCACCTCGTTGCTACGACACGGTCGGCACCCTAGCTCTTCGCAACAGGCTTAAAGCGCCGACTTACACACCTCGTGATGCCACTCCGTACATGCATCGCACTTAGCACACGCTTTCGGGTCTTGGTGCTTATGGCGGTAATCCAGTGCGTAGATATGATCCGCCTCTGGCCCCGGATGGTCGTGATACTCGTCCGGACCCGCCTCCAGCTTGTCGAATTGTGCCAGATCCGCGTTGATCTTCTGCAGCACTCAGCCCTGCATATGGCGCATGCATACGTTGGTAGTGGCGTCGTTAACGGCCGTCCATATCTGAATAGGATTTAGTAGCCATCTCGTATGAGACGGGATCTGCCCAGAGTCGATTAACTGAAACTGGATAGTGCTTTTCGATGTGCGTCAGCCAGCGCCACACTCTATTGACACAATTAAACGCGAAAAAATCTCGATCGATTGCCTGGTCCAAGATATGCAAGGAACACTCCGGTACTTTTCATCAAAGCAGAATATGTTCAGGCGATGAGTCTGTACGTTGGGGGCCCGGAAGCTGCAAATCCAATGAGCGCCATCGCAATTCAGCAGCCCGTCAAAACTCAACGCTGGCCTACGATTAGTGGGCTACTGGCATGAAAGCCACAAGAACCGCAGTTGCATGTGTCACCTGACTCCGCGTTGTTAGCGTTGTTTGGTGACAACACCAAACCTCGTCACTTCCAGATAGACCTTGACAATATAATAACTTCATCATACAACACTTAGCAAGTGGTTATGAGCCCGGAAGCTATCACTTCCATCTGCACACTCCTCTGACACTGTAGATCTGGCTACTTACTGGCAACTGTTGTCCTTGTTGTTCAGTTCACTCCAAAGACAGCCTTCAAGCGTCTGTCTACGGACCTCACAACCTGTAGCTGAGTACACATAACCAAAGGGGATCGACTCGATCCCATTTCTTGACAAATCACCGCTTCGCGATCCCTGCGGCCTGCATTGCGTTACGACCCAAAGCCCCGCGCGCCGCGTGCGCCTTGCATCTCGCGTTCAAGTGTACTCTTGTCTTCAAATCGCACTGTCCCGCCTATGCCCTTCAGCCTCCCTCATTTGCGTTCTGATCCATCATGGCTGCCCTGCTGACCTTAGGGCCTTGCACCGCAAGTACCTTCCACGTCTTGTTGTAACTAAGTCCGGAGACTCCACTGCGGGCGTTGCAGACATGGCTTAGCATACCTGGTCTGTGATGTCAGAGTCTCCCGTATCTATCCTGTCCGGAGATCCAGATTGTTGAGGGCGAGAGTATATACTCCTACTTGCTGTAGAAATAGAGTTGGAAGTGGTACATGTGCAAAGAAGCCTAGCTAATCAACCACAATGATTAGCTTGAATCTGGACAAGTCTTGCTTGAAGTGCAGCAGCAAGGGTGGTCAGTGTTCATCACCCGGTCTAGATCCTTACACTCGCCTGTCACACTGCTTCATCTCAGCTTGTTTGGTACGACTAAGCCAGAGCTGTTTTAGGGCATTGATAGCAGTTCAACACCTGGCAGCTAATCATAGTACTAACTCGTCCGAACTCATGACATCCCATAAACGGGAAGATCACTGTTCGTGAGATGGCTAATATAGTGACAATTTTGACGCAGAGTATGTGTAGACCTAAATCTCCTGAATCTTGATACGCTTCTTTGCTGATTCCCCGTAGAGCAAGAGGGACGGTAGACAAGCCAGATCAATATCAAAGAGCTGTGCGCAAAGCGAGATATTTTGCAAAACTTATCAATCGTGTAGGTGCATGTGATCTCGGCAGACGCAGACCTGTGCCTACACAAAGGTCCTCATTGATTTCTAGGTTTCTCCCGTCTGTGGCCGGAATAAAGAATCTTCAGCAAGCGTTCTCCATACCACCATCTACTTGGGATGAAGACTACCTAAAGTCCACAGGGTTCTTCCATGCGCAGGAGTCACATGAAGCCCCTAAGGTCTACTCTACCGTGTGCCGGTCCCTAGTGAAGATGCTCTGTAGCAGCGATCAGCGATCATGGAAATCCAAGCCCCCTCGACGATATCACTGGATTGAGCTTGGATTCTGGACGGAATGGCGGCCAAAACACAGGACTGTACTACTCTGCGCTATAAGAGATGCGGATGATTGCTGCAGCCGCTCTGTGCAAGCACTTATAACATAGCGTTTCAGCAAGACACAGGTCGCAATGAAACGCTCCCTGCCGCTCATGTGGTATGTGTACTTGCTTGAGTAGGCTATAGTCCCATGCTTTGACCGTTCTGTTTGGAAGTGTAGAGACCTCATTCGGCAATTGGAGAAGAAGCGACCTACGATTGAAGATCACCTTGCAAAATACAAGGAACTACTTCAGGCTGCTCGGCATGCGTTTCACTCCACCGAGACTATCAGTATGGGAATCGAAGTGGTAAGCAGCATTCTACAAGAGCTCGACACTTTCTGGGAATGCTACACTTCAGAATGTGTACCGATAGGTGCAAATTATCAATTATCACCAAAATGCGAACCAAATGTTGTAGAATATCGAGCCGCACTACGATCTCTGCGCTGTCAAGGGACGTTGATGCAGTGCTTGCAGGGTCGATCACAAGCATTGGAGAACCGAGTCAGAGAGGAATTCAGTTTCGTAAGGTCTTCACAATTCAACAACTTTCCCGTTTGCCGATTGCTCCCCAAGGCATTCCATGTCAGCTCGCAGCGGGACAGCAAGATTGCATATCAGATTGCCGCGACTTCTCTAGTGGACAGCGCCATCATGACGTCAATCAGCATCTTGGGAATAATTTTTTTACTGAAACCCTCATCAGTGTACGTCGTCACTGTGCAGCACTCAATCTTTATGACATTTGAAGCTGATTGGATAGGGTGTCTCTGGAATGAACTTTTTCACATTCTCTCCGGGGTCACCTGATCCTGGATTGTGGAGTGTGTCATCGGAGTTCTGGTTCTAATGGGTGACAACTGTTCCTATGACGCTATTGACCATAGCAATATAGGTTGCATAGCAGCGTGTAGCCAGAAAATCTGGAAGACAGACCGAGATCTCGTAAGACCTGAAACAACGAGAATATGTCCGTCAAAGTAGTAAAATACTATCGCTAATGACCTTACCGAGCTTGACGAGATATAGCATCACCTTGATAAGCCTCGAACCTCAGATCCGAAGATCGATCCGCTACCCTGCTAGCAAGCAAGTAGGTAACGCTACCTAATCCTTAGCCGCATAGCGTCCTATTACCTCGCTGCGCCAGCTAGCAGCAGCGCCGACGAGCGCGTCTGTAGTCAGACCGGCGAGACACTGAACGTAGAGCGGTTGCACACGAAGGGTGATTTGGCAGAAGCGACGCTATGCTTAGATAGCTTAGTTGCGTAGGAACTATTCAATAAGAATGCCACAGGCCGTGCGATTGAAGTGCTAACTTACTTCTACCACCACTACCACTATCACTAGCTGCTCCAACAACTCCTTCGCCAAGAACGCCCCTTCTCGACTAGGCTTAACGCCGGCAATGAGGGAGCAAAAATGAGCGGAGCAAGCAATTGCGCTTCTAGAAGGAACGGCACAAATAAGCCATTCAAATCAGTAGGACAAAGAAATTATGACGACATGCTCGCTCTAGTTGCTCCATGAACAGACTTCTCGCCAGTATAGATCGTTTCTCTGCCAGGCGTAACGGTTTGCATTGCGGCAGCCCACTGCTACGGAGGCGGAGGTCCTGACGGAAAGCTCAATTTATGCGAGGAATGTCGCATAATCACCGGGCATCGAGCGAACTGGCTTGAAGAACTCCTGCCCTGGATCTGTTCACGACTTCGACCGGAGGTGAGTCCCAAACGACTACCATTCCGTGGCCATCTCGGGGAACGATTTGATGCTTGCGTCGGGGCGGTCCCAGGCTGGCGCTCGTGAGACATACATTTGAAGCTGTGGCTTGATCACCGATCGGTCATCGAGCGTGCCCGCCCTTATCACGACCAATCCAGGTAGCTTTTCCGGGCGGGTGAAGAGAGTGGACCCACAGATTCCACAGAAGAACTTGGTAAGGCGGTTCCCATTGTCGGCTTTCTTCGCGTATTTCGAGAGGCTGCCCGTCACCTTGAGGCCTGCGTCAGGGACTGCGACAGTGGCGATGTGTCCAGTTCCACTCTCGTTGCTACAATCCTCGCAGTAGCACTTTCCCATGAACGCGGCGGGTAGGTTCGACTCATAGTGTACGTTGCCACAAAGACACTTCCCAGTCAGTCGCATCTCGTTGTCCATGCACTCACACGTTGATAGAGTAATCGATTCGCGGATTCCTTTGACCGGTCCGAACATCGATCGGAAATGTTGATGAATTTGTTACTGCCCGCTTGGTCGAACACGAAGACAGAGAAGACGCTGGCGCTGCACGCTACTCGTCGATTGCAGCGTGGAGTCAGTGATGTGACAGCAAGGTGGTGTTGTGAACGAAGATTTTTCATCAGTAAAGAGAGAATTCATTCGTTCGTTCGCTCTCGGGTCATCTTGATATACCCCTCTTTCCAAGCTTGAGCACTGACCACCGATGGCTTTGTTGGCAAAAGCGGATCGAACTTGCCAAGGTGCGTCGTTAGTAGAGACGCCACTAGTACGTTCCAATGTAGTGCGTTGTGATTATTAGTATGTAAGGCACGAAAGACTTGTTAACAAAATGCGTTGCGTAGAGGTATTCGTGCGCTAGAGGGGGAATCAGTGATTAAAAGAACCTCTTCTTCCTCTTTTGTGACGCTCACTGGGCAGAGATGATGCAGCCGAGGCTCTTTTTACTGCGAGGCCACCTCGCTGGGGGGAATGCTTGCCTTCGCGTTCGGACGTAAGCGCTGGCGCGTCAACTACGGACTTGACACGACGCGGGCTCCTGCCACGCGACTCACAGTGCCATTCAGAGCTAAGGACATGCCCACTTCTAGTTCTGAATTCAGCCATCCTGATGTAGTCATTCTTCTAACATCGTTGTGCTACTACTACGAAGGCCTAGAAGATGAGCACCTGTTCGCCGCCATTGACCATCTTCTCCATTCCGACCAGAAAGATGTGGAGTATCAGGCATAGGTCAATCGCGCATTTGACTTGCCGCCATCATTCCGTCAATTGGATGGAATGAATCTCGAAGATCGACTACAATGTACGTCTCAGGTCTTCCCTGCTTTACGACACAACAAGAACGTCATGGACTACTTCTTGTCTCAAATCGTTTTTCTAAAAGAGATGAAGGAGTTCCTATACAAACTCTCAGTTTCCGACTAGGACATTTGGAAGGTGAAGCATCACCCGACCACTGCGTTCAGCAGAATAAGTGATTCTCCGGCCCTTCTTCCACTGGACATAGCATATATAGATCTTCCACTGCAACGGCACATGAATGCGCTGGTATTGGGTTATCTTCTGCAGCCCAAGAACTCGGTCGTGCATCTCCTGTCGGGAGCGGATGAACAGAGCTCAGATGCTAAACGATTGTTGTCCGCAATGGTGCAACTCGATCCTCCGGTACAGGTGATCCTCGATATTTGTACCCAGATTCTGGAAATGGGTAACCTAGACGAAGCTCGCGCCTAGCTGAACATGACTACTGCAGATGCGGCACGGGGAGCCGTCTTGTTCAATGAGAGCAACGAGCTAATCGTCGTGAACCGGGAAGCTATACTGAAGCCTAGCAGACTTTGTCTTTCGTAGATGAGCTCAGTTCCTGGCTTGTCTTCCTTGACGAAGCTTATACACGAGGAACGGACCTGCGATTACCTTACGACTATCGAGCAGCAGTGACGCTCGAACCAAACTTAATCAAGGATAGTCTGGTCCAGGGTGAGTTTACATTCCAAATTGATCGAATAGTCCCTGACTTTGAAACAGCTTGCACAAGGATGAGAAAATTGGGAGTAGGTCAGTCAGTCGTCTTTTGTGTCACGTCCGAAATCCGAACTTAGATACAGAAGTGCTCCTCCGGGCTATGTGATGCTAGTGTCACCGTATCGGGTGTGCTCCGTTGGGCCATATCAGAGACTTGTACCGATATCCATCGAAGCATGCCTCTCTAGGTTGCCCAAGGACAACAGTTCGTCCGCCAAGAAGAAGAATCGAGCGCCACACGCGATAACGGTGTGACCATGATGCTCAGCAGTCAGGCGATTAAGTTCGTTGAAAGCGAAGCTTAGAGCCTTGAAACCCGCTATCGGCCCCTTCAACAAACAGGCGCCACGCCTCTGTCACTGCTGGAACATTCCGACAACCCTAAAGTTACATCCATCGTAGAGCGGTGCCAATATCTTGAAGGGTTACAATTCCACGGTAGCACGTCACCGGCCGGCCGCTGCGCGCATTGCCGCAGACTGTTGTGAATTGGAGCGTTGCTTCCTTCTGTCTGCTACTGCAGCTGCAGCTTACTCATCATGGGACTTTGCTCTTACCTTTGCAGAGGTACATAGATAACAATAACATCAGCGGTATGACACATTTGTGCACTTGGCTACGTTCCCACGAACAACACAGATTCGTGCACCTTGACATTCCTGCGCAAGTTCTGGGAACGCGGGCGCAACTACAACTGTGCACCTGGGCAATTTTGCGCGAATTCCTGGAATCCGACACATTACGTGATATCCTACTTTGTATTGTCGATTTTCGAATCTCCGTCCCTTAACTTCAGCAGCCTCCTCGTTCCTTTGCTGTCAACGGCCGAGTCAAGATTGCCTGAGTAAAGGTACATTTACCTAAACTTGTGAATCTGAGATTCAATGGCGCGGAGAGGACATCATGCTAGAGAATTGAACGGACGGAAGCCGAGACAGTTGACAATCAGCGTTACGATGATCATAGATACATGGTATTCTTTATGCGATCCAAATATCAAAGAAAGAAACGCTCTCATTTTCCCAAGTCCCAAAAGCCTTTCTGCTTCCTCATTGCTATGTATTCGATCTCTTCCTGAAAGTTCAGTCCAAAGGTTCATTTCTATCCGCATCTTCGTGCAATATATGATGGAGACTGTCTCAGGGTCCGCTCGAGCCATGCTGCGATGGAAGAGGCACCAGCTGGACGGGTGCGTGAGCCGGAGGTTTCTTGTTCCATTTTGGCAGAAGACCCCATCGACGCTTGCGAAGTTGTATCGGGACGTCATAGCCGCCGCTGTTGCCGGATGCTAGACTCGGCGGTCGGTCTGGAGGAGCATGTGAGTCAACAACGGCTTTGCAACGCTCATCGAAGGGAGCGAGAAACGCGGCACGCTTTACCGTAGGTAGTTCTTCGGCTTGCTTGTAGGCTTGAGACCGAGAGCTGAATGCTGCGTTCTTCTCCACCAGCGAACTTTGCAATGCTGTGAGCGGCTCCGAGCCTGTGTGCACGTTAGTGTGACATTACAGAGGTAGTAAGGTCAGGCGCAGAGACGGCCTGCTGTCGGATAATCGCAGCTTACCAGAATCTACAAGTTATATACAATACAAAATATTCTCCAGAGCGGTGTTAAAATCCATGTGCGTATCGTCGTCACACATAGGGGCACCCTCGTGCTCCGTGAAAGCTTTGGTATTGTAGAGGAAGTCATAGCCAAGAAGGACATCGCAGGAAAGATTTTCTAGCACGTAAAAATCGGTGTAATGAGCAGACCGAGTTTCGTCATAGTATGTCCACTAGACGTCTTTGATTCCCCCCGGTGTCCGCGTCGTAGAGTCGTCTACGAAATGTAGCTGTAATTGCTGGCGGAGATCGGTACAGATATCGAAACCATGCCGTAAGGCGTATCGAGGTGACATTGACGAGACATCAGATTCTGTATCTGCGACTGCTTGACATACTGGTTGTTGGTCCATCCCGACACACGTTGTTGTTTGTCCGTCCATCAAACAGACTCTCCGTAAAGAGGATCTGCCGATGTCCCGCAGTCTGTGAACAGTTCGGCCGCAAAATTGGGTAAAGGTTTTTATAAGCTTGAGGAATGGGCTTCCCAGGATCACGTCGTATATGCCTTGGGCCCTCAGCGCTCTTAATTGTGTATACCGCAGACTGCGAAGGAGACTTAAGGAATGTCGACCACCAAAGGTGTCCGGAATTGGAAAGAAAGGCTCAGTACTTCATTACTGCCAGAGAGGCCCTAGCGATTCAATCAAACTCATCTTTGGACAAATCGAAAAGGCGTTTCACCGCGATCATTGGCCAATACTGGCTAACATAGAGGATCCGTTCTTTCTTCAGCGCGATTTTCTGGACTTCTGTCGTACGATGAGCCTGCGCGACGTGTAGTGGCTGCTGCACTGCAACTCAGTTCCCGTAGCGCTCATGTCATGAGGATCCGTAGTATTGTCATCGCCAACGCAATCGACACCTACATCAACGACAAGGGTTCTGCGCACACCGATTTACGGCCAGCTCTATAGTCCCTCTTAGGTGACGCTCCTCAGGAACGCTTGACCGCTTTACGCAGCTGGAGGCAGACCGGAGAATGGCTCATAGATTTCTCTCATGTGGTTCCTTTGCGCGCCGTCTATATGATGGATCAGCAGACCACCGTGTACGTGCTGTATCTTCGCTCAACCTTCAGATGCTGACATGAGACAGGTGGGATAAGAGGATTAGCACGGGTCATCGAGATGCTATCGTCCGATATTGTCGATCAATACCGGATTTTATTTTCCATGCAGAGCAGTTGACAGCGCTGGCTTGCAAAGCCATTCGCGAGTGGGCAAGTGGATGTTTGTACCGCTTCAAGTCCGACTCCACATTAGAAGCACTCCTCCGGATGCATGAGGAACGGTATCCTGGGATCGATAAAGACGTGCCAAGATTGCAGACGCCCACTACCTCTAATCCAGACCATGGAATGCTCAACTATGGAAGAGGAGCGACTGCAACTGCCGACACCATCTTGTTGGTACCAGAAGACCTCCGCTTGTCCACTAATGGAGCATCGTCCGAGATGAATATTGCGGTGAAGCCTGCGGCGTGCAAGCGTCATTTCCCCAATCTGGCTCGCGGTCACTTGTAAGCGGACCAGGCTTCCGCACATCTGAATCATTATATGGACGCTGCGTGGCATGATCTCGAGCATCTGGACTCGCAGTGTTCAGAACGAAGTAACCTGAACGCTGATTCCGTGATTTGTGTTTCGCCTCCGCCAAAAGATAATATGCAGAACAGTTTTCCGAACACGAGATGGTACTCGATGTCTCGTGAAGTGGCTCTTCCTGCGATCCTGCCGTATGATTCGGCGATTGTACGCCCAAGAAAGATGGTGATGGACACTATGCCTTCTCCAGAGACTATCGGCTATTGTTCCCCTTCGAGGATGATCCTGAGACCGAGGGCATGTGGTGGGAAGTTGACTACCACAAGAAGAGATGGAGAACTGTTAGTTGGCAGATGTACGATCCTGAGCACTGGCAAGCTTGTCATTATCCAAAACCACAGACTGCGATCTCGGTGCAAGACGAGATGAATATCGTAGATAAGTTCACAGGTCTGACGCTTGCTGATCCAGAGGTGCGGATCAAATATAAGGCGCGAAATGAATCAGCAAGTCAGACCGCTGCGAAAGATGCGACAATCCTTTCAAGACCGCCCTCTGGACTCACTGGCAACACCGAGCCAACAAGCGATAAACGTTCCAAGTTGTTCGATAGTTTCTGCGTTTCAAATTCACTGGAGGACGCTCAGAAAGTATTGGTCGAGGCAGCGAATGCAAAGAAGCTTGTCAATGGAGAAAAACTATTGAATGGCCAGCCATTATTACTTGCTGTCGTAGAAGAAGGCCACCGGAATGTTGTTGAATTCCTGCTAAACCATGGAGCCGAACTGGATTCCAGGGATTGGAATGGGAACACCGCCTTACTGAGAGCCCTTGGCGTCGGGCGTGGAACCCTAGCAGAGACACTGATCGCCGCTAGGGCTAATTTCAATGCGTCCAACAACGACGGTCTGACCATTAAGGACATTGCACGAGCTTCGCTAGAACTCCAGGAGGAGAGTGCCAGGATTGAATATATGATGGTTCATCCTCGAGAGCCGCCTCTAGTTCACATCGGCGTAGACAATGACCGACTTCAAAAGAATCTCGATGCACGAAGGAAGGAGATTTGTGCACTTCAACAGATTATTGCGTGTTGCGAACAAAGACAGATCAAGGAGCAGGTGTTAGTCCGCTTGCGCACGATCGGTCAGATGTATGGAGAGGAGCAGGCTCAAACCGTCGAACGGTACGGCCAACTGGATGATCGAGCTCTACTTGTGCGTCTTCTCTCTCGGATAATGGGCACACCTGGGGAGACCGGATGGAAAACAGTGACTTGTCTAGCACGCGGTACAGTATTTCCATGGATTTTCGCTGTTTGCGGCTATTCAACTTCTGTGCCGGATATCACCTTAAATCGACCGATGTGGAACCAACGCGTTTTCGACCTTGCCGATCTCATTGGGCACGACCTAATGGCCGAGTATCGTGATGGGACGAGAAAGAAGGGATCCTTCTACGCTTGTCACTCAGAGAAAATACTCGCATATTTCGTGTGGAATCACACCGCCAAGTTGCGCCCTGGTGACAAAACATCGCTACGACGGAGTGAAGCACAGGAAATATCAAAGCTTCATGCTGAGATCTATGTCGGTCAGCCTGGTGAAGGAAAGGCAGTCGTGTGCGATGACTGTCACGGCTTCTGCCAGCGTATCGTGTCGTGTCTTGGTTTTCGACTCACTCTCAAGGGCGTCGTTCAGGGTGAGATTATGTGGACGGAAGAAGCTTCGGCATCTTGAACGAGCCGGCGAGATTGTTGGGTGCCCTCCAAGCTGCACCAAAACTTCAAAGCGTTGGATGAGCTGGCAAGGAGGAGAGGAAGGGCACATAGAGCAGCAGAAAACTTGCCAGTAACGAGACACTCACGCTGCACTGGGGCGCGCGGTAGTCGATCGACGATATTACATGCTGCTCAAGAATTGAATGTAGGTTCCTAAATCTTCCTTAGCGGAATAATGGCAAATTTACTTGAGTTGTAAATGTGCAGGTTGCACACGCACGGATCATGCGCATGGTCTGTGAGATATTACGTAAGCGATAACAATGAGACCGGATGGGATCAGCGGAGTAATATTGCATTATGACAATCTCCGCACTGAGGCATACCAGAACGTGTACCGTCCATTGGAGCCCTATCAGACCGGAGGCGACATCGTAGGACAAGGGCGACGTGAACAGACGGTCGTTCGACAAAGTTTTTAGTACTAGTCAAGGCAAGAGTAGTGAGCTATGGGGATCTGGTAGAAGCACCGGCAGAGCGAAATGAAGAAAGACACTGCTGAGGAAGACGCGAAGAAGAAATCCAAAGGGACAAAAAGGATGTGCGAGTACCTCGTTTGCAGGACACAGATTGGTTTCTCTCAACCAGTCGGCGCCGTACCCTGTGATCATGTCCTTTGTTGCGGTTTTTCGATCTCATAGTGAATATCCGTCGCATCCCCGTGCAGATTCGTTTCCCACGGTACTGCAACGATGAACATTGGTGACTTCAGAATGCCTCTAGTTGCGTTCTGGTTGGAAGATCCAGCGTACTCAAGAGGGCCTCGGATACGAGAATCCTTCTCCCGCAAGTGACTGTAAAATATGTCGGGTGGATGACCTCCGAATGTCGTGGAGCTCCGCTCCACAAGCGTCTGAAGGACTGGCCGCGGAACGGTAATGGGCGATGTTTGAGGCTGCGCACGTAGAGGCATCCAGATCTTCATCACATGTAGCCCGTATGTCAAACTAACACATCTTGACGATCCATCAATATCGAAGGTCTCGCAGACCGAGTCAGCCTCCCTGCCAGCACACCCAAATGCCGAAAGAGGGAGAACACGCTCATCGCATGAGATGAACGCTGCGTCTTTTATGGCGATCAAGACTGCTGACCACGCCCTGTTCATCCTACGTCTTGGCCAGAAATCGGGGCTGAATTCAAGCCCTGAACACCCATTCATGAGCATGTCTTCAGTACCGCTTATCAATGTCAAGTCATATCCGCCTCTGAACGCGGAGTGCAGAAGGCGGGTGCCGGACAAAATCAATCTCAAAGAGCTGACGTCCGCAGCCAAATCGTCCATCGTTATGCACCATTTGAAGCCTGTGTGGAAAGCGAGGACCTCGCCGGGTAGTAGATACCGGAAGATAGTTTCTCTCAACTCTGGCATACTGATGACGGTATGCAGCAGTTTTGCCGACGCGGCAGTCGAAGACTCGTCCAGCCTTCTTCCAAGTTCGACTCTCTGCTCTCGATAGGCCCAGTACATGTCAGCTAGTCGATCCTCCTCCTCACGTGCGTCATCATATGTCTTCCCCAGGTTTGCACGCTCTCGTCGGAAATCATCGTACTTGCTTGCACTCACGGGTACAGTCTGCTGAGGATTGGCGAGCATGTGCACCAAAAGACACGCGCACGTGTGATACATTGAACGATCGCAGTGAAGGCATGGAGGGGGCATGTTGAGCTCGTCTTTGAACTCCAGGGTACTTGAGAGAGACCAGTGCGGTCGTTCGCTCCAGAGTCGATGCGATGAGTTGGGCAATAAATTTCACAGCTGGATGAAGCTGCTGCTTATCACCGCCGATAGACGTCGCAAGACAGCACAGACCACACGTATGCACACCTGTGGTCACGCCTCGACATTCTCTGCGGTGTTCGACGATTTACGCAGACGTGCTTACAGGTTTACGTCTGTGAGAGGAATGCTGATAGTCATTTTGTATCCACCCAGTAGTCGTCTAAAGCCATTCACGTCTTAACCACGTACTTCAGCTTGGTCCAGTCGTGAAAGCTGGTGCGGCCGCAAAAATCCGGTCTATCTCACAGATTTTTGCGTGAGCATTGCTACAAAATGCCGCCTCAGCATCCTACCTGCTCGCTATTTCTCACCATTACACACGACTGATTAGAACCACCCTGAAGACACGGGGCAGTACCGAAGGCCATCACAGACGAAAAGTGTGTCGATTCGTTCCAGTATGAGAGTGTCGCCAGCTGTAGCCATCTGCTGTAGTGGTGGCCATTTTGCATGAGAGTTGCAAATTAGTATGCCAAGCTCTACTGCGGCGGGATTGGCCGTTGCCTACCTGGACGTCGAGGCAATCCAATTGGAAGGATGATCTCCTTCGATGAACTGTTTCGAAGGAGAAGACCGACCACTCATGCCACCCAAACATTTCTGCGATGCCGATGTGGCTAAGCTCAACCCCCAGCTCGAGGACCTACAAGGTGCGGGTTGGGAACTCACTCCCCATGGTACCGGAATCATGAGGATCTTCCAGTTCGGGCACAGGGCGAAGACACATGTACATGAATCAGCTGGGTTTTCGAATGCACAATCTAATGCGTGATAGGGATTTGTCCAGCTGGTTTGCCTCCATAGCTGTACCGAAGGTCACCATGCGCTAGTAATAGTCGTAAGCACCCTGCAAATTTGGTAATCTTAAGTGCTGGCTCTAGAGGAAATAACAGACAAGCGACGTCGTGAAGATCATATGGACGACTCATCGTCCCAACCGCGGCTTGTCGGCGCGTGATCTCGCAGGCGCTGAGAAATGCAGTTTATGGATGACGCAGATACTATCAAGCAAAGTCAAGAGGCAAAAGAAATACACGCTTTCGCCTCGCGAAGAGCTAGTACAGTTGTAGGCGGAAAGTTCGACTACAGGATGGGACGCCATTGGTCAAGATCTTTCTAAGACGTTTTTCCTCGAATCATACACGGATTGCCGAGCAAGTTGGCCGAACCTACTGGTACTACCCTTACTTACAATTCTTCAGCATTTTGTCAACATTGTGGCAGCCAAGTGTAGTAAGATGGGCTACGATGAATGTTACAGTAGTTTCCATGCTGGGTCGCAGTGTATTGGCCTGGTCAATTCGACTTAGATAACGAAATGGCCTACTTCTGCGACATAGAAGCGCCACCCCCGGGTACAGGTACGGAGCAAGACGTAATGGACTAAGTTTTTGAGATAGTCCAGCTCCTTCAATAGTACCTAGTGCAATTTACATCTTGACACTCTAGGTGATCATACTCACCTCACACGCAAGGCTCTGAATCTGAACCCCTCAAAGACCTGCAACCCAGCGTACACTTACAACACGCAATAAGTGCCAGCAAAACACCATTGCCACGATCCAGTCACACAGCTTGGAGTTGATCCCTCCTGCTTGGATCGGAAACCCCAGGCAGCGGAACGCAACCGTGAGATCACGTGATCTGTTAGGATCGATTCCAAGCTGAGCACCTTGGATCAGTCTCGAGACGAGACTGACTCCTCGAGATCAATTTACACTGATCAGACCGATCCTCACGACTCTGAAACGAAGTGTTCAGGCCGTCGACCGACATGTCGACCATGCAGCATTCGCGGGTTGGAATGCTCGTGGGACATCAGCGATGGAATGACGCGAAGAGCTGATCTAAGCAAAAGCTACAAGATGCGTCTCGCAGTGGCGAGAAGTTAAAGTGCATGCTCTATGAAGAGACTTAGCGCACCACCGACACAGCTGCTGCAGATATATTTACTTCCAGGGAATTAGCGATATAATTTGCGAAATGTAAGGATCGTACAAGCGCATACCTGGGGTGACAACGCCCCTATCGTACGCAGATCGTGCGTCGGGCTTGCGGCGCCGCTTGATGCCAAGAATACTTGTCCAGCAAGTCACCAAGCCTTGGTACAAATTCAATATATACTTGACATAATCAAGCATTCGGAAGTTTCAACGCACTCATTTTCGTGAGGCGGCGAGGTGGACTCACTTTAGCTATTGTACTTGACTGGGTGTACCAGCATTATCATGTCCTACGACAACACGCTATCGCAAAGGACGGACAAGATAAAAAAACCGAGATAGACACCGCTGCCGACGATGAGAAGTAGCACTTAATGGATTGGTGTGTTTGCTCTTCCGGTCAGTGCCAAAAATATCGATCCAGCAAGTCACCAAGCCTTGGTATCGCAATCGCATACCCAATCTCGCACAGACCATGCGCCAGCGGTGCATGATCTGTACATTCTGCTGGAAGGACATCCACGATATTCTCGAAGCGTATTACAAGGTAGCACGGAAGCAGCTTCGAAAGCTGCACGGAAGCAGCTTCGAAAGCTGCGTGTTTCTGACTTGACCAGCAGTAAGTGTTTGAAACATGAGTCAATGGAGGCGCACCTGGAGCGCGCAAGATAAGCAGGGTCGGTTGGCTTGTCACGACACTAAGCCAACGTATCCGGGAATCGCAGATGTGCGCACGACCTCGTCCCATTTTCCGTTCTTACCCCGTTGCTATCGTTATTGAACCTAAGAGACCACTGTAGCCTTACGCTAGTGTCGAATCCCAGGACCGATCAAGACCACAGGCGGCAGACTAAAGACTTTCCTACACGATATGAGTTAGTATCCGAAGCGAACGGGTTATCGATAGCTGACCTGAGGATGGACGACCGTTCTACAACTACAGCTCCGTTTCCAGTATATGGTGGACTTCCCAGAATTCGAGCTGGAGGTAGCACTATTGGCGTCAATTTCCTTCTGGGCGTCACCATGACGATCGGGTAGTGTCAGGGCATGGTTGTCCATCCGTGCAAAATCCGTAGAGAGGGAAATACTGATGGTCATTACGTACTTTCTCTCACGGATCCAGTCGGCGAGGGCGTCCAGTTGGAAGTATTCGGCTTCGTTCAGTAGGCGGAGGTATAACGCGAAGTCAAACCCATCGGTACGGCTCCAGAAGATAGGTGGAAACAGACGACGTAGAAAGTTCAAGACGTGTTCGAACAGAATCGGATCCGCATCGATGAAGAGTGACCCGTTCACATGAGCCGCGGTCGGGGCCCAGTCCGCGAAAAGGAGCTTAGCTAGGAAGGGTGACTGGCGGAGGGTTGATTCGAGGGTGATGACAAGACGACCGCCAACATTGATGGTGATAACCGTGGCCATAGCGAGCTGAGCGAGGTCCGACTAGCTAATATATCTGTGTCTTGTCTATCGATAGATCAATCCCAAGAAGCAGGTAGAGAGGAATGTAAAGAGGTAAGTATATCGCAATAGATGTGGGCCGTACTGGTGAGGGCCGGGACCATACCGAATCGGGTTAGAATCAGCTCAGCGCGCATTTCCGGCTAGGGGTCAGCGTTGGGCCGAGTCCGAAGCAATCCCTTCTCACGCAAGCCAAATTGTGCGAAGACACCAATTCCGGCCGTCCATGCCCATAGCGCAGACGCGTCATCATGCTCAAAGACCACTGCTGTTTGACTGTATACCGGGCTAGTACCCACCTTCGTGTCCTGAAAGTACGATCAGACGGCGCTGATCCAGTAGAGTAACCCGAGATTCGCGACCGGGTGCTGACAAATCGCGAGAGGAGGGCTGCTTCGAAGGCCTCGAGGGGCGCGAACGCAGCCACTCAGGGTGAGACTTCCCTGGGGGCAGATACTCAATCGTTGCACACTACCAGTACTAAACGAATTGCCTCGAAGCTCCGTGCAGTAGCGAGGGTGGTCTTCACATAACCCATCGCTACCGTAAAGGTACTGCCATCTCGGGAGGTAATTCTACATCGTCTATGGTTGGCAATTCTGACCGAACGTCTTCCAGTGTGGTTTCTGCATACTCTGTGTGGAGCAGACTTCGATTTACCGACCGAACTACGAAGCAATCTTCCACGCAGGATTGTATCTTGACACTTGAACTAACGTTGAGCATGGTGGCATGGGCCACACGGCCTTTGGGCCACTCTCTCTCTACTACATGCCCCGAGCAACTAGTACATATTCCATTACGCTATTATTACTGGCGAGCATCACATTTAGCAGACAGCACTTATCCGAGCAGAATTTGGAGCAAGTTCCGTGAATGTTTTTCACGTCGTGTAGGTATTGGATAGAAAACCACACCTCAGGGTGCTTCTTGGCATAAAAGTGGCCCAAAGGCCGTCTGGCCCATGCCACCGTGCTCAACGTTACGGAGTCGCAGAGCGGACGCGGGCCGTTTCGTAAGTCGCAGACCGACGAAGGAATCGCACCTGCTTGACGCATTTGTAAGCGCGCGTCTAGGCCACTCTGGAGCGGTAAGTCTCAACAGAAAAATAGACTAGCAGGCCTCGAAGTACGGCTTCCGAGTTGATACAGCTGGAGTCCTAGTGAGCCATCCTCTGACCAACCCTTTTTCTACAGAGAGAGGGTGAGAAGAAGCCCATTGGAGACATTGGAGATGGTTTCCGACCTTCTGATAAGGCCGGAAGATCGCCAACTGTCTAGCATGAGAACTGTGGGCAGTAAAAACCATCTACATCGAGATATAATGGTTATGGATATTAATGACTTACACCTCGAGATCACCGCAGTCGAGCTCGTCAGTCGCTTAGTGAGTAGTAGCGTAGCCCGTAGGAGCGACGCTGGACGAGATTGAGGCATTGAGGCAGCATCTCGCCAGAAGATCGCACGAAGTGATACCGGTTTGGAACTTTGGATGGATTGTCAGGAGTTCGAAAGTGTGATTGGATTAAGAGGTGTGCTTTGAGTGATCATCTTTCTTCCAATGCAAGGAGAGCTTCCAGTGCGTGGCCTCTCAATGTTTTGGTGCCTTGCTGGTGCTTTCTCCGATTCGCGGCAGATTAGCACATACCATGCGCATACGTGCGGTCTCTACCTAGACCGGATCCATACCTTACGTTCTGCGAAAGGATGGCAGCGGCACTTCATCCTTGAGTGTGTGCATACTGTCAGTGCTAAGTCCGGGTCTAAATGTAAACGAAGTCAAGATAGTCTAGTCATGCGAACGCATCCGTGGCCCTTTGCATGCTTAGTTCTAGCGGGAGCCTATGCCGGCACTCCGGGGAACAATCACCGAGCATACGTATCCCTCATTCCATCTGCCGGCAACCCTTCAACACACAGAAGTCAAGCGAAACGTAGGCAACCAGAAAACGGTAACAACATAACCGTGGATCAATTCAGATAAGGCAGCAGAAAAAAGCGACAAGAAACACAGTCTGGACAGTGGCAAATTTGCGCGATTGGGTCAGAATTCGCGCTTAGCGTGCAACGCATTTCTGGACAACTTCGCCGCACAAAGAACTAAACGTCATGGCGAAAGTGAGTGCAATCAGAGTCTTTCCTTGCTAATCCGGCACTGATAAGAAAAGACTAGAACAATGCAGTCATTAGGGAATGATTTTTCTGGCAATGTAGCGAGGTAGGTTCATTGCTGTCCAATCACTCCGCCGCTGATGGGTCACCTATGATGTTCAATAACCATGATCTTGCAGACGTTGCAATCCATATCGGCTAGGTCGTGATTCCTGCTCATCGTTTTGTGCTTTGCCTGCAGAGCAAGTACTTTGCTGATGCGCTAGAAGGGAAATATCAAGAAGGCTCTTCTAGGACTCTTTCGTGTGAAGAAGGTCGAGAACACGCATACCTTCGCGTTTCGGAATGGCTGTATGCTGGCGATTATCAAGAAGCGCCCTCCAGCCTGATCACAAATCATGGTTTGGCTCACGCAGCTCTCTGAACCTCACTCACTAACGGTATGCTAGATGATGCTGAACTGCTTAAACACCCTCGAGTGTTCTTTGTTGCAGACTTGCTTTTTCTTGAGGATCTGAAAGCTATGGCGGTGAGAAAATTTGAAAATACCCTTGAAAATCTCTGGGTCAGCGAAGGGCTCATTGATTGTGTTGCGGAAATCTACGCAAACACGACATCATCTGGGAAAGAGTTGCGAAAGGCACTGATTAGAGTGATATCAAACCATCGCACCCAGATTTTGAAGCGTGAGACATTTCGTGAATTGCTGCGACAAGGCGGCGATGTGGTCGTTGATATGATAGAGGCATCAATGTAACTTGTTACTAACGATGAGAGAACTTTAGAGATCATATACAGTAAATGAAAATGAAGACGAATCAAGGCATCTAAATTATGTAGTGTATCGTTCACATTAGTAACAACCCACCGTATTATAGTTTCTACATTGACACCGGTCTAGACGGCGGTCAACTTACATACTTTGTTAATGAAAGCTACGTTATGAACTACAACTCTGACTTATTCGTATTTATCTAATCTTCGCAACTTCATCTTTGTTTACACCATATAATTCCCAAAGTTTTCTCATTGTCCCCACCGTCACATGGTTTCCAAAGCCCTCCAGTCTAGTATGCGCGTTAATATAAGCACCGGTCCCATCTTCGGCAATAGCGTATCGGAGTGCATCAAAATCGGTTCCGTCCTCTTCGTTGACCTCCAATCGTGAATCATAGACGCTGATGTAGAATCCGGTGAAGTCGTCATGACCAAATACAACTCGAATCTGGCCTTGTGTTATCTCTTGGCGCGTCATGCTGTTGTGGTATCAGCGTTTTGTCCTTTGCAATCACTATGGCGAGACAAACTTAGGTCGTACGCTTGGTGGGGTGTATAGGGATTGCTGGATATATCGTGCGACCTCGAGCTGAACAAGAGTGAGGACGACAAGATAGTGGAGTTTGAGTCCACGATGGAGCTAGAGCGAAACACAGCAGAGTTAATCAATGGTGCTTAAGTTCTGCTAACTTATTGAGCACCCTAAAGTGCTAACATGTAATAATACGCGCCGATGTGGGTGTGGTTCCTCTTGGTTGCAACTATGCTGGCCCAACAGGAAATTTCCCCTCATGGGAGGGTATGTTTGTGTGCGAGGACCAGTGCAGGTTCGTGTACGACAGCTGTATATGCATCTCGTAACGACGTGTCGTTGGGATGCGTGATAGGTCATAGATTACGCGCCAGTCGAGAAGAGCAGCGAAGCAGTATGTCAAGCCGGCCACTTGAATCTGTACTGCAGGTACAATACACTCCCTCGGCGGACAGTGCTCAAATTCGCGCTGTGGCCAGCAATCAACCCAGCCTCGTTTATAGCCGCGCAGGTGACCGACCCTGGAAGCTGTCACCCAATATTTGTATGCAGCTTTTGACTAGTAGGAATAAAAGCCGGCATAGAGAACACTCGATAATCCTTTATGCCGCAGGCTAACACTGCGATAACACAGACGTGGATCCAGTCGCGCTCGCCGGGTCGAAACACCGCACTAGCGTCAGTCAAAGGAGGTCAGCTTCCGTGCCGTTGCTGTAATTGCACTGTTGAGTCCTAACGCGATGGATAGCTTTCGTTGTGACATGATCGAAATGAAAGCTGCCGACCTCTTAATTTAGCAGCCTATCGCCCATGTAGCACCTACCTGGAGCCTTTCGAGCCTTCCTCCTAACGAACAGCCCGACGTACCTAGCAATGTCCAGTACTTTAGTCTCGGGAACTGGGACCACGGGCCTGGGCGCTACGGGCTGCTAGACATATCATTTCTTGTTGTCTCGTCCCAGCTCAAGGACTCTGTTTCACTTCGGCTGTGCAGCTTCCAAGGCGAGTGCGCTCTCTGACTTATTATCTGCATATATACACAAATGGATCGTGTAGGCGTCTCAGTGGCGCTGGCAATAGTGTAGTACGCTATGATGTACCTGTCGGAAACGCACACCTGCGGCACTAGTAGATGCACAACCTAGGACAACATGGCTCAAATGTCGTGCCGTCACCCCGCGTCTGCCGCATTCGCACCTTTCTCTAGGATTCTGGGCACGCTACGTAGTCGGTGCTTGTATTCTTCTCGCCTGCTGACTGTGTTGTGACGCGCCGTAAGCTCATTGGGCCTCGAAGCTTGGATATTCCGCTTGGACCCATATGTTGCTTACCGACACCATTCAGGCAGCCACATGTCTTGGCTGGAAGATGCCAACTAAGAAAGATTAACTTAGCGAGAGCACGTAATGTTCTAAAGCACCTACCCACGCCGTTGTACACCACTCATCTCCGGACATAATTACATGGCAAGACGAAAGACGTTCCATGTGACGAAGCCTGCATCTTCACCGAATACTCCGCGCCGCAATACGCGCCGCAGTGCGCGTCTCCTCGAGCTGCCGAGGCCGATATGGTGGTCTGACAATATATTCCAACAGCTCTGTGACTTAGGGGTCCCCCCAATCGTTGACTGCTGCAAGCCTCATGTTTACTACTTATTGGTCACGCCATAGCTATCCACTATCTCCGTGCAGCTACAACCTTTGTTTACTACATATCGGTCATGCCATAGCTATGCTTTACATGCATGTAGCTGTCTACTACGACGTAAGCATCTTCCCAAGCGGCGCATAGACCCGAATTTATCCGTAAGTGCTGAAGCGTTGCATTTCCGAAGAAGAATCAGGACTATGTCTAGTTACGAGCTACGTGAAGGCTACAACGCTATTATATCGATCTAGGGTGGGTGAATACTGAGTTGACTGTGCTGATCCTGCTTGACGCAGAAGCTCCTTATTGGAGTAGACGGACCACTTATTATGGCCTTTATAGTAGCTAACCACATACATCTACCATCGTAGACCTTACTGGTCAAGCATTGCATTTGCCTACCTACAGATAAAGATGCTAAAGAGCCCTTGCCATCGGCATTCTTCATCATCCCCGAGTCATGTAGCACTGATCACGACATGAGTGCTCGACGCAAGAGTAGAGAGTGCCGCTAGTCCAACCTATGGTCTGCTCTATCCGACGCAAGTCAGGGATTGAATTAATGACTGAATTTATCCATCTATCCTGAGGAGATAGAGCATTACCACCTTGATTCACACATTTATCGCCTGCAAAACACTTAATACGTAGGCCATCGCAGCTCTTCCCCAGTTCTCCTTTAGTTCCGGGGGTACATCAGACGAATCTGGCTCGGTCAGGAGTTTTAAGCACCCAACAATCAGATCAGCAAGCTTCTGGCCGGTACGACGCGGCAACTCCATCTTGGCCTGATCCAGAAGGTATTTCTGTAATTCTTCTGTGCTGGTCTCGTCTCCATTGAATCTCTTAGTGAAATGTATGGCGTTGTGATCTAGAGCTCTCGGTTCGAAGAAGGATTTCCCAAGCGCGATCTCCAAACCGACAACTGCGAAGGAGTAAACGTGATCGATGAAGCTATAATAGCGTTTGTTGCCATCAGGTTTCTGTCTGGTGAGAGGTGCATAAAGATTGTGCTCCAGACGTTCGACCTCCTTACGCTCGGAACGGCCATCTTCTTTTCTACTCAGCGCGAATCCCATCAAAAAAGCTTGGCCTAAGCTCGAAGTCTTCGCACTTTTCGGTTCCTGGTGGCCCGATGCGAAGATTATAGATGGTGCCTCCTGCTTATCTGCAGTCATACCATCTTTGGCTGTCTTATCGTCGGCGCCCTCTTCTTCAAGCATATCAACCCTTTATCCGTTCTCAGAGGCCATATGTAGGTCGGCATCGTCGCTCGCAATGATTTGTTCCGCACTTGAGGGCTTTGACAACAACAGGATGCAGTCCGGTCGCACCAAATGGTGCACGATCTCAGACCCATGCAAATAGAGCAGCGCGGTTGCGAGTTGTCGCAAGAGATCTAAGCGCTCATTGAGTGGATGTCTGGGATTTTGCTTTTCACGGATGAGCAGTTGGCGTAGAGAGATAGCTTCTCCGAACCCTGGCGGCACGGCAAATATCAACTTCCTAGCGTCGTAGCCCTTACACGACAGAAGGTTCATGTCGAGGGGATTGACTGACCGCAGTACATGTGCAAGACGACCTAGAGTCATCTGAGATGTACTATCGGGAATGAGCTCTCTGTATTCGACCAGAACGCTCTCTTCGTCATGTTTGCAGGCTTCGAGATCACAATGTATGGGACTTCCTTCATCGGCTCATGAAGAGCTATCTCATGTTCTAGGGCGGGAGAGAAGTCGGACTCGTTGATGGCTGCCCGGGCCGCCTGCAAATATTTGAGTCGCATTGCGGGCTTGATGGCCTTCGTTAGAGAATCCTGCTCCTCCATCTGTGTGAAAGTGCCAGAGACCTTCAATATCAACATCAAATCATCAAAGTCTTTCTGCCAACTTCGGAGGTCACCCAGAATCTTTTTCAGTTGTTGTTCGCTTTCGTCCGAACCCGAGGTCTTGTTCAGAGCACTCTGAAATCGTTCACACATGATGCGCAGCTGCTGGATTACGCTTGAAAGTAGTGCGAGATGTTTCTGACTGATGGTCGTGACCTCTGCTTTGCTCAATAAGTTGATAGAGAGTTCCAATCTCTGTTGGCAGACCTTGAATGCGATTTCATATTGGGTCTTCTTAACTTCGTCCATATCGAGGAGGCATTGGGCCTTCTTCCATCCCAGGGTACAGAGCTTTACACCGATTTCTCCAACACCATGTGCACCTACTGCCACACCCGCGAGGGCTAATAGATGGTCATTTGACGCCATGCTGAGTTGCAAATGCTGTTCGGATCCAGAAGCGCAGAAGAGGTAGCCACGTTTCGTAATGCTATATTAATCGATGCGCCGAGCTTATGGGATGATGCGACAATTGTATACTAGTGAACTATGATGCCGGCGCAAGCCACCGGGGCTGAGCACGGCTGCCTAGCCGTTTTCGCGGGGTCACGAGTAATGTTGTGCCATTTACGCTGGCAAGTGCTGATGATCCCAGACCGCCGACAGATTTTCTGACTATCAAGTGAGCGATATCCGCATCCAAGTCACCCTCATTCAACCCCAATGGAGACGTGGAGTATCATGGTAGAATGACGAATTACGCAGCCTGCGCATCAGCTCCACTCTACGGTAGCTCTTCACACACACTAGCAAGTGCAGGCACGACACAAGACCCAGACGATTCAGCCTACTACACACTGCCCGAGAAACATCTACAATCTTTCGAGATCAGCCAACTGATTTTATCCCTGATACACATAGTCGCTTCGAATCGAGTCCCAACCTGCACTCGGATATACTATCGAGATGTCCTCAACAGAGTGAAAAGAGCGGGATGAAGCACATCCCGTGGTTCCGTAATAAGCCACATCAAAATGCACTAGCGGCGCACGCGGCCCGTTGCCGATCGCGCCTTTTCACTTACTTGAGATGTGTGTAAACAGTCGTGCAACATGCAGAGACCTTTCCATATCGGATTAGACATTTGCTTTGCGTGATACACGATTCCCATGTAGTGAAGCCCAGCCGATCCGGTACTGGTGATGATGTGAGGGACGTGGTGTACCTAATCGATCTGACGTACTGGCAGACTAGCAAGTAGCATCACTATTCACAATCTGTCAAGACCGGCTTACGCCTTGTGCGTCGTTCACAGGACTGTGTGCATCTAGGTGCAACCTTAACAGCGTTGTCATGCAGACGCAGGTGACAACAAAGTCGCCTGCATGTCATCTACACTATTGCCTAGGAATAGGATATGATGTCTCGCGACGTGGTAGGCTCCTGCGGCCCATCCTATATTCCTCAGTAAAGGGCATCGTACACCGTGGATCCAGATGTTCAGCTGCGGTTTTCCCATCTGTCCATGACTTGCCACCTGTCGATGCGTAATACTAGCCCATCAAGATTAACTTGAGCATCCCTCCTAGGTGTAGCTACCAAAAGACTGCTTTTGCTCGTACCTTATAACCACAGTCTATCGTGTAAAGCAATGCTCGCCTCTTCGATGCTCATTCCCGATGTTTGACCACAGGAGCGTGGTTGTCAGCAATCGTATTGGCCAGTAACGAATGCTCAATGGCTCTGAGATGCGAAGCGTGTGCTCGTACATTCAAAGACAGATCTTCCTTACGACAACACCTTCGTGCTCCTTTCGATTCGACAGACAACAATTGCGCTTTTTGCAATAAGCCGCTAGCTAGTAAGCATGCACTACAACAACATAGCCAAGCCTCTCATCATTGTGTAAGGGTCAATTACATTGAATTCTGGAAGGACATCTCAGGCTAACGGGTGATCATAGCAATACATCCGGACAACATTTACTGCTACTCCTAACCGTACTGCTGCTTCTCAAGACGGTGATGGTGGCATTGAGGTAGCTCACGACCAGGCACAAGAGCGGCACACCGATATGGACTCGCTGGAAACACCACTTGACAGCTACTTTCGCTCGTATACTTCATTCCCATATGACGCAGCTCTGCCACCAGCAACTTCCTTTTCTAGGTTAAGGGACCATATGGGATGGCGACGAGGAACGCGGGTGCCCAGCACAGCTTGGGAAGTCTACCAGGATATGCTGAAGGCTGAAGTTCAGCTTTGGTTTGGTGAGGAGGATGACTTACACGCGTGGCACACATTGTGTCGTGCGATTGGAATCTCACGTCCTGCACAAAACTGTGAAGATTGTGCGCAGGTAAGTACCATGCTAAGTCTGGAAGATGGAAGGTCCTGATATTCCTAATAGCTCGTTCGTCGAACACACGTGAACATTGTCGATTTGATCCAATGGGATCGAGAAGGGGAGATGGAAAATTCCAGGGTGCGAACTGTTCCGAACGCAGGGTCGCTTCGCGAATATACTGTGTCTACAGGAAAAGTCTTTCGCAACCCATTCGATGAAGATGATAGCAATGTGGTACTGAGACACTTGCTAAGAGGAATATTCAGACGAGAGGCTGATGAGACGTGAATGGGTGCACGGTTGATTTAGTGGTCATGTCTACGCGGCACTGTACAGACATACACTATGCGGGATCAGTAACAGACCCTACTAGCATAGCCTATCTGGGAAGACTATCAGCCGCAGTCCTCGAAGAGATTTGCCAATCCGCAATCGGCACGATCGCAACCAATGAAGACAGCCATTCAGTAGGGATAGAGGCGCCGTTTAATATATAATTGCACATCGGGCGCGTTCAAGTCAAATGATGATATGTCTCAGGCATCCGGGGCTTGACCACTCTTATGGGCAGTGAGAACATGGAACATAGCAATAGTGAAAGTGTTGCTCATCACGAGTCAAGTGGATGCTAATTCAAAGGACAAACAGGGCTATGCACCGATATCATGGGCGGCACAAATAGGGAATGAGGCAATAGAGCAAGTACTGCTTGACGAAATCCGGGCTCAGGCTGCCTTCAGCCAAGTAGATAATCAGACGCCATTGGCCTTGAAGCTACTCAAACAACTGGAAACTCCAGCAAGGGCTGTATGGAGCCGCTCGGTATAAGAGAGACAGATCCTTACCTCAGAACGAGCGAATGTATCCCGATCATGAATTTACAACAATAGTACATGCTAGTATGCGCCTCGCAAAGATCGCTGGTTGTCGCTCGCAAAGGTCGTTGGTCGTCGCTCGCAAAGGTCGCTGGTTGTCGCAGTGCTATGCAGTGGATGCATGTACTGCCTTTAGAGTGTTTCCATCGCGCTAAACCGCCGCACGGCAATTTAGCGCGGTCAATCTTGGCGTTAGGCGCCTACCGCAGCCTGGGCCGGAACACCACTGTGCATGCGCTATATAGTACATTGTAATGGGTGCTTCCTGTTGCCTATCTCCATGGCGAAGATCCCACGGCTTCTGGAGCCAGCAACACGTACCAGGCGGCTCTTACCTCGAGACACGTACTATTCCAGCATTGTCAGCATTGAGATGACGAAGGAGGCAATCTTTGGGTCTGCATGACCGATTTGCGATATCAGCTATGATGGTGACCGTACTCTCCGAATGACCAGCAAAACCGTAGTGATCGAATATGTCAATTTCTCAGGCGGCAATGACAATAACCGCTCCCTGCTTCGCCCTTCGGTTTGCTCGATCTTTCCTGCTGTTTGTGCCCGCTGATGCATCCTACAACATCGCGTGAAAGTCAGCTCAATTTGTAATCGAATGTACTTCCCCCAAATTCGACCGCATTGCGTGACTGGATCTGGGCAGCAAGTCCCATGGCAGTGTCCTCTGCAAGCTCGCAAAGCGCGACGCAGAAGTCGCGAGACTCAAACATAACGTGTCACGATTTAGTCGCATTGGAACCAGCCGAAGCGAGAGCAAAGTAGAAACCCGCGGCGAACGTGCCATGTCGAACGACTTACCGAATTATTGTCATTCGTGCGTCCAAGTATTTGCCGCAGCCATTCCTGTGATGGCGCAAGCATCGTTGGGCTCTGCCAAGTATATCTCAAGGTTTCAGTGCACCTCTTGAGTGAGGAGGGGGTGGATAACCGGTGGGTGTACTCAATCATGTTTGTGGTGTTACACAGATAGTAGTAAGCACGGATCATGCACCAGCAGCGCATGGTCTGTGCGAGGATACACACGCAGCTCCGGGACGTTTCAACCTGACGGGATTACCCGCTGCGTACACAGGCATCGTCCATAGCATGTTTACGAGACCGAGCCGCATGTATGATTGAAGTACTGTTGCTCACAAGCAGTGGTTCAATCGCTTACTGACGCTGCCTTCCTACCCACAGCATTGCACGGATCCGAAGGAACTTGCTTTCAGGAGCGAGGCCTGATATGCAAACACCTTGCAATGGGCCACGAGGCAGGGCATCTCCCTATCCGTGCTCGACTTGCACTAGGCTGACACAAGCACTAACGGCACTAGAAGGTCGTGATACACGCTTCAGGCATGGCTTCGACTACGAATTCCCCGTATTCAATCAATTTTGCGCTCATGCGACCTACAGACTAAGAGCAGAATATCTCTGCGAAAGGGCTATACATGGTAGATCTTTCTTTGTATATAGGCTTCACTTCCTGCTATTCAACCGAGTGCCGCACCACTACATACGTTCTCGCCTTTACCTACCAACATTCGCCGATGAGCTCACAATGCCACCAAGGGAACGACATGATGGCCTAGGATGGTCTCTACACCCCTCCTTACACGACAGCGTATCAGGTCTACTGGAGGAACACGATCTACGCTTTGGCTTTCATAATGCCGACCACTCAGGAAAGAATATCAAGGAGTATGATAGTAACATCATGGGACGGTTTGTCTGCCAAAATCGGGCATGCCCCTCTAGTGGATGGTCGAACAAGAAAATCGCAATTACTATACGACTGTACCCTGACGCGCAGTATAACGCTAGGGTCTATCATCAACGCTGCAGTAAGTGCCAAAGACTCAGCAGCCCGGTGCTTGACAACTCATACGCAGAGAGAGTTGCGTATCGTCTCATGAAATGGTCTCGAATCTCGATGCAGGTACCTCCGTACACCGGTCAGAGTGATGGCCCATACCAGAGCAATTTATGCGAAGGTTGTAGGATGGGGCACTGCAGTGAAGGGAGGAGCAACGAAAGTAGTCAGTCTTCGAAAAGCATAACTTTCTGTTATTTCTAGTATTGACAATAATCTGTTCCAGACTTTTAGACCGTCCCTGTGAGCGAGGGGAGCCAGCATAACTGTCACTATAGCATCGATGCTAACCGCACAGGAGAGTGCGGGCTGAACAGATGACATACAGCATAACGTTATATGTCTGGATCAAGAATGCTTATGATTGGCTGTACTAATGAGGATTTGGGAAGCAAGGTTAGTGGAGGGAGAAGTGTCGAGCGAGAGGTAGGAGATGATTGTAATAGTGGATATTGTCACTCGTTAGCATTGGGACTATTTCACTCACTTTACAAATGCAGAGTTCTCCCGCCCTCTTCTTATGTCGCAGACCCGTGTTGATCGTGTACAAATGTACATCCTAGGTCCATGTCAATCCCCGAAACATGTGAGAAGCCAATTCGAACCATTCGATCTCTATGAGGCGCCTAGACTCTCGCGTCAGATTGTGAAACTTTTCGATCAGATAGTCTGCTAGACTCAGCGTGAGGTCAGTGACAGTATTGCAGAGTGCGTTTCTACATATAGTCATATCTGGGACGTGTTACAGAAGCCTGTGTGCGGACAACGATCGCTCAAACCCTTTTCCAAGCTCCATTGCTGAGGGCTGGTCACTACACGTGTATAAAAGTGGCTTTGGATCGCTTGCTGGAGCGCCTTGCCTGTATGCATACGACACAACGTACGGTGCGGTAGCATGCGAATGACTATTACTGCTATCGAAGCTTCGCAATCTGTTTCTATCGATATAAACTCATGAGAGTGCGGACTCTCTAAGCTGGTTGCTAGGCTAGATGCAGCTGAAGAGGTCCTCTAGATTGTCGCGCACAAACACTAGGGACGAGGTAATCAAAGAAGGGAAACCTCTGGTTCCCTGAGAGCCATTTGCTCTGATCATTTGCATCGATCTCTGGACCACCACCGGCTCCTTCCTAAGCCATTCCGGTATCCAAGCTGGTGTATCTGCAAAGGTTAGTTGATTACATGCGTGATCTTGTCAACGGGGATATCGTACCTGATGACAGCTCACTTTTCAATCTACGGTTTCTAAACGTTAGGAGACATATTACCAGCTCGCACGGCTGAAAATTACGGAAACATGTTGTCGCGATGTGTGAAGCGATACGAGGTTCTTCTAGCGATGTTGACCGGGATTGTCTCCAGGCCAGACGTAGGTCGCGAACATGATTAGTCCATTGTTGTTTTCCGCTAGGGTTGTCCAGCTCGGGGTAGAGCTCATACAAGCCTGACTGTCTAATAATCTCCAAGGTGACCACAGCTGACCGATCTCGGTGCACCAGGAGCCCTTGTAAGAGGTGTTCGCCGTTGTCGTACCCACGCTTGCTGAGTTCAATTTCATTTCGGATCTTTGGACTCTCCTTGTGCGTGTCGCAACACCGCTCGAGTAGCCACACGTCCCGGGCGAATTGGCCACGAGGAAACCGTGCCGCAGCTACCACACAGATATACACATCAGCTGAGGATCGATGCCCTTTGCTGCATCTCCATATCGCATATTGGAGCACGAAGAGCCGTGAATTACTCCAGGACATCAGATTGTCAGCGGTATCCGCCTCACCAGAGCAATTTTTCTTCAGATGAGCGCATAACTTCTCAGCTCTATCTTCAAGGTCTAACGACAGGAGATCTGTCCTGCTACTGTCCTTTCGACATATGCTGGCGGACGAAGCCACCACAGTACTGTCGCTTTTACCAGAGCTTACTATGTCGAAAGCTCGAACTAGATACCTAGGGCTCTCGGCCAGAACAATGTGGGTCCTCCTTGACAATCATGTAGCATTCGCACCCAGAATCCAACCCAAGCACATTCGGTCATTTTTTCGTTCGCGCTCCTTGCTGCAGACCTCCGCTGTGAACACATGCTTTGCGCCTCGGCGTAATCAACATCGATCTGGAGGCGGTTTTCATGGTCGTAATAAGCTTCGCTTTCGAAGTCCGGATCGTAAGGCGACTCAAGTCTGGCTTCATACAAAGCAGTGAAGTAATCTTCAGCTCGTAAATCGCCATAGAAAGCCTGAACGTAGCATGCTTCCAGGATCCTCACCATCGAATCCTGATCCCATGCAGCGTCCTCGTGTATAGTTCTGATTATTGCTTTCACCTCGAACTTGAAATGTGAAAGCAGCTTGCGCACGTCTTGATCACCGCCATCGAACGACGTAAGTCGAGACATGATGTATTCGACCGTGGCGATTTCTAGGGCGTTACCGATTCTTGCGATCTCCTTCGACCTCTCCAAAAGTAAGCCTAGTGCCGCCACGAGGTGACTGAGAAGGGTGTTGCTATGTTGATTAAAGATCTGACCCTGGTTTGCTGTTTCTAACTTTGACGTGACAGATCCTAACCTCCGAATCTCATCATCGAGAGCTCTCTCGTGCTCGTCTACTCTTGCGCTGGCACACATTGGCTGAGTGATGGTCACATTGCTCAATAGTTGAGCGAGTTCTTCCGACGAGCCCGGCATTGCGCTTGCTCAACGTTACTGATGCACGCCGAAAGCTTGTAACTTGTGAAGGTGCTCTGGGTCAGACCAGGATGATCGGTTGGCTCTCGTACCTCTGCGTGGTAGGGATGTGGAATTGCTCGCATCAGCGCACGCACCTTGTTGTCGAGTCAAGTGAGCACAGTACGTTCCGGGAAGGGACACTTATAGTGTTTCCAGCTTGAAGGTGATGGACCAAGCTACGTTGATGCGCTGACCATGCATATTGCGCTAGTCAAGATCCGTCAATCGCATCGTGGCGCGGTTGTATGGCGAACGTATGTACTGCCTGATTTACCAGATACTGTTCAGTGTCAACACTCACTACTATGCGCACCAGGACACCGGACATCTGTTTCAATTTGTTTGTTAGTGATCAGGAACACTCACAACTGCGATTTCTTGAGAACGGGTCTGGATCCCCTTACCTACATCCCGTTTGCTAATGCACCATGTCCTCACGATGACATACATCTAAAGTGCGCAAAGATGTTTGACCACCGTCACTATGTATTTCCAGTCCTTTTACAGAGTTTGCTCGAGGTTTGAGTGTGTACCAAGATACTTCCCTATAGCATGGGACACATCGTAAATAGGAGCCACTGAGGCCAAGTGAGGCCGCCCAGATAGGTCGATGGAATTTGGACGCAGCAGTAAGAGATTGACGAGCACCACTTCAAAATTACTTAGGCTGCATGACATTGAAAATTAAAAGGAGGTCAGCGAAGGTAAGATACAGGCAAGCGAACATTTCTCGCACGAACCGGGCTGATCGGCCACACCACCGCTTCGACAAGCCAAAATTGGGAGGAGTCAGGGCAGATTGACCCTAATGAAACAACAGTTGGCGAAATTACAGCAAATGTACAAGGTTCAATCAGAATTGCGAAAGTAAGATATGCAGAAGCAGATGCGGCGACAGAAAGAGGACAGCCCAGGAGCAGATGGAGCAGCAGGTGGAATAGAGTCATATACGGATTGCCTTACTGGAGAGAATGCTTGATCAGACACAAAGCAAATAGAAGGATCTTTTGAAGCAGAAACAAATATTTTGTGCTACACGTACGCTCTACGCAGCTGAAGACCAACCCACGCATCAGCTGTTGCGCACTATCTTCCGCTTCGGTGACTTTACCAGCGCGAGGGAGCGACCGGACATATTTCGAGCATAGCTGACCGAAAGAGACACGACACATCGTCCTCTTGGTAACAGACTAGCTCAGTACGTGCCAAAGCATGTGACATGCGACACGAGCACGGTTTCTACCTGCTTCAGGCAATGGATATGCCAAGCATTCGAGATGCGGCAGGAGTAGGCAGACCACACCCAGCACTCACGGCTAAGAACTTCCACAGCCTGCCCAAGATACCGTAGTCGCTAGTGGAGCCAGCGGTAGTAACTTTGGGGTGGCCATTTGGTGGTGGCAGGCAATAGTGGCAGGTTGCAAAATGAGATTTATCGCGGACTCCCCCAATCAACATACGAACCGGGATTGTGGTTTGCGAGTCTCTTTGTGAACGTTCCGGCGCTAGAAGCTGCTAAGCCTTTCACTGAGTTCATCATCTTCGAAGTGGTGTGATCTGTCTTTCTAACAAGCGAGAAAAGTTCCAACTCCAATGCTGGACCCAAAATGGGTTCTGTTGAAAATGGGAAGTCGCAGAGGCCGATATGGGAACAATCTATCCTTGAACAGTCCAGGTGTCTCCTAGCGGCCAAGTACGGATTGCATCTCCATTCTAAGAGACGCGAAATCGTTTTCAGAATAGTGCAGCCAGCTTATCATTCCAACAAAACTCGCTTCCGAACTCTGTCATGCAAAGTCGTCGGACACGTCGTACCCGGTGGACGATGACGTTCGATGATGCCGACCTTACATTGTTCGTACGTTTTGCAGAGCTAACAGGAGACAAGTTCTCGAATTAGACTGCAAGGTCAAGCCTCCTGAATAGCACTCTCTTCGACACCATGGTCGAACATCGACTTGACCGAATGTGCGATGCCGTTGAGCGATGTTTGAATCAATATGAAGATACCGCACTTCGTTCTGATCACAGCTTGCGTCGCTGGCTAGGAAGCCAGCGTCACAATCGGTCTTGTGGTGCCCTGTTTGTTATTTCAGTACGGACATTGACACTGATAAGGTACCGCTACTTCTGGGGACGCATGTTATGCTTCTGCCTCCGGGTTTATCATGTAGTGGATAAGAAGTCCAGTGAGGCATTGTCCCTGCGGCTGTCAACTACGCAGCGATCGGAGGTCCATCGGTTTTGATCAGATATATACAGAAGACCCTCTGTGGCTTCCACCGGCGCAGCGACGAATCTCAAAAGCTTGGCACAGCAACCCCGCTGGTCAAGTCTCTCCGATATGTCAACTACAGCTTTCTCCTTGGTGTACAATAGCCCACATCCGATTGATCCAGGAGAAGACGAGAGATGTTTCCTGGAATGGTCCATGTATTGCAGCGAGGCCGAGCCCTATCACAGCAAAACTGGAGGGATCTTAGAATTTGGGCGCCATGAAAGTGATCGCGACACCTTATTTGTGGCCTGTGAGAATGGAAGACGCACCCCATTAAGAACGACCTAGTCGGACGAGGCGACCTTACGAATTTCTGCCCCTTCGTGGAAAGACAGAATTCAAGACGGCCTTCCGAGCCCTACACAGCGGAGGTTGTTCGATGGCGTCGTCGGCATCTGTTCGGATGCATCCACATTCGGATACGCTGGCAAGTATACAGTAAGCCCAAACTTTTAGCGCTGGTGTGTTGCAGTCGACCAAACACGCAGCCAGACCAACTTCATGTGCATAATCCAGCATGGATGGATACTGCAAAGCTTTAGACCGGCCGATGCGTGATTGGCCCCTTTGTTGTAGCCCACGAAGACCGTAGCACTGCCAATCAAATAAGATCGAGGACATGCAGCAAGCGTGCCACGACCGACAGCATGTTGTGTGCTGTTCGCACATATTGCAGTGTGATCGCAGCTCAGCCATCATGAACGTCGGACGACTTGGTTCCCATACTACCTAATGATGCACTCGTTTGTTAAAGGCTTAGAAGGGCTCATCAGACCGGACGACACAGCAAATGCAGCATCACACGAGTGTTGTGCCGACTTTGGGTCTTGCAAACTTCTATTGCTGCGGCCTGGAAAAGCTACCGCTGGTCTCTTTCAGTATGCTGGAACGCCTTACGCTCAGTTCAGTGCCTAAGCGCCTTCTCCACAGAGTCGTCGATCTTCCATCAAGCCTCGTAAGCGTTATCGGTTAAGGAGATGAAAGAGACACTCGGGTCTGAATTCAATACTTCTGTAGAACTGCTGTTTAGATTGCAGCACCACATGGACACAAGCGATTTTTCATTTATCCAAGCAGCATCGAACATTTGATATCTACGATTATCCTCATTGGCTCCCACGTGCGATTTCGTTATAAGTATGGTCTGTCCTCACCTCACGTTCAACCCTTCGATGCGCTACTCGGCATCGATAGTGGCGTCCAGTATATTCGTTCAAGATATTGTGATCCGAATCCGACGAGTTACATCCCCATGAGAGGCTTAGAGCGAGAAGGGATATCGAATGTGGATAAGATTGATTTGCTTTGCCTTGCCTAAAGCGCTACCTGCTACTGAAAGAAGACACCCACTTATATTACTGTGACTTGCGCACAGTGCTTGCACGCTTCCCTGCAGAGGTGGACCGAAGGTCATCCGCATTGCCGCCCTTGTTCATCACTCGACAGATATGCACTACTAAGCGGTAGTGTACACTAGTCAGTCCTCGGGCGCTAGTCCATGATCCTCACGGTGAGCTTCGCAGTATCTTGCATCCTCACAATCACAAGTCAGAAATGATTTGCTACCCGACTTTTTATATCGAGGGCATGCGGAGCAGTCGCGAATCGAAACCTGCCTACAAGCATTGTAAGTAGGTCCAGAAGGCGTAACAGATAGTCTTCTCCAGAGAGCGTACGCCAGACCACTGATGCGACAGATAGTTTGTTCCATGTTTATATCCTGGCCAAGCTCTTTTTTGTGGTCGGATATGGTTTGAATGACCACCTCGCGTAAGCCTCTATCGTGATCTGGCGTGGTCGAGAAGGTGATGCGCACAGCTTCTATGAAGCTTCCACCTTTCCAATTCGACCTCGCATCTGCCTTGAATTTTTCGATGACTGTCTCTTTCAGTGCAGTGACGTGATATTTCTAGGCCAGCGCATAGACCTTCGTATGTAGCGCCAGGCCGACCTTGCGGGAGTCAGACCAGTGTCCGTCGCCTTGGCATATCTCTGGGTAGGTGTGCAGGTACATGAAATCAAACATGCACTGAACGGCGTCTGGATCGTCATCGGTCAGGTCACCAACGCCAAATTTTCCGGCGCCGTCATTTGGTGCTTCTGCTTGCAGGATTATCAGATTATCGCTTCCTTCCTGCAGACATAGTTCAGTTCATCACTTCACAATCTCTGAAACTATGCACGACGACCTCACCTTCCATTTGCCCTCCTCGCACGCTGTCGCAAAGAATGGCGAACGGCTGCAAACAATCGCTTTGTGGACAGCAAATTCCGCCGGCCCACATTTCACCTTTAGGTCTGAGTATCTACCGCTACTGTATATACTGCACAAGAATCAGCTACAATCCATCGCTGCCCGTTCTCGTGTCATACTCTGCTAGAGCGCGTGCTGAAGCCGATCTTGCGCTATCCATATTGTCTTCCTTCATACGAGATCACCACAACTTCCAGGTTTCCTACCGTAGGGTGGAGGTGGAGCTATTTGTGCCCAGTGGTTTTTTGAAGATCGAAGAGCTTCTAGATAGAAGACATTGAACCTACTCGTCGGGATAATGATCCTACAAATAAGTCTGCACGTTGAGTTTCATCCTCAAGCATTCCTTCTGGCCTATGATGGTGGCCTGATTTATGATTCGGCGAAGGGCTCACCGGTTTCTGTACCCCGCTATGCAAGAGCTTGTAGATGATTGTCAAACTTACCTTGGCCAGGGCAGGGTGCGTTAACAAGGATAGCGGTGTCTATCTCTTCTGTGTGGCAATTCAATTCCTGTTATAACTAGTCGGGTAGATTGTGATCGCGTGATCATTGCTGAATACCGTATGTGGAGCATGCAATCCACAACTTAATACATTGATTGGCGCTACGAACGCAACAAGTATAATTAATAGATTACGAACCACCCTATCAAAGTCTTTGTCGTTGATATGCACGGAGATGGTCTTTTCGTAAGCTTGCGGTAGACACGTAATAGTCTCGAGGACGTCTCGCAAATCTCTAGAGGCTGCACACTTTCTTTACCTTGCGCCCCGCCGGTATCACAAACGATAGAATTACCAACAGAGTGCAGCCTTAGATCACGGCCATAGTCCACACCTTCGTTCCTGCTCAACTAGACGATGTCTATGGCAGGCATGTTGGCCTCAGAAGTACTTCTTCCCACCAAACGTTATTCTAGCCTCATTGTTGATGAAGCTTGGCGTTCCTCCCTGGACGACCCAGTTGGGCTCCCATTGCTTCTTCATCAATGGTGATCTACAATCTACCTCATGTCGTGACCAGTCTGCCTTCTGGCAAGTCGAGCCGCAATACTAGCTACTATTAGCATCTCAACTCCGAAAACGACGTCCCGTTCGCTTACGACCAAGAGAAGGCATCCTTTGACAGCGAAATTAGCGAGAGCGTCGCACTGTGCGCAGAAGCAGAAGCCAGAGATGTCGGATGCCATGGGAAAGGGCTTGAGGCAGTGTACTGTAAGACTAGTGTGACGTTCAAGGGACGCTGAAGCGCACAATGGACGCAAACTCACCGCTTCTGAGCAATAATGGCTGCGGCGCATCTGTAAGAATTGAAACCCTGATGTCAACGTCATCAGAAGCCTGCACAAGCCGCTCCTGCGATGGATAGCATTGCGCGTTGCTCATGCAGGTGGCCCGCTCAAGTGATGCAAGGCTTTGGTAGCTGCATGCAGTAACGCCTATGCCTTGCATATTGAGATAAACGCGTCCTAAGCGGTAGCCACGTGAAACAAGATGGTCGGCCGCCGGGCTCACGCCTTCAGAATATTGACAGGCTGCTCGATTGGGTTCAGACCCGGCGAGTACGACGGCAGGTACTCGAGCCTGAAACCCGGCTTATTCACGATCTGTTGGAGCTCAGCAGAGCGGTGGACTAACCCATTATCCATCACAATGATTGTGCTGTATGTTGTTGCAGCGTAAGTGGCAGTGCAGTCTTAATTCCGTTGACTGACGTCTTCAAGGCTCCTCAGCTGATCTGCTGCGATACGTTGTCCGAGACGATTGTTTTGCCGACTGCCAACGCATGACGGGCTTGCACTTAGTGGATATCGCTACCCGTAGCGACGTTCGCACAGGCGCATGCTATCGATCTGACCCAATAACGTTCACGTCAATCTCATAAGCGGCAGCTGCGCAGCTGTCGGATTATCCCTGCTTAGGGACTAGGGGAGTGGTGGCGCAGTTCGACCTTTCGGGAAGGGACTCGGCGCGCGGTATTAGTGCCCGCGTGGGCAGGCAGATCGCTCATTGCTGATGGCAACACGGATGGCCCGTGGAAGCGTCGACAGTGCGGGTACACCGCCTATACGGCAAAAACGCCCGGTCCACGTAGCTGCACGGACGCATCCGAAACGTTAGCTTGCTGAATCACTCTCCGCGTGTCGAGCTGCGCCAGGCCGACTGAACATGAACAGCGCCGCTATTACGCCTCCACATTGTCCTTGCAGCAGGGCGGGCTTGATCTCAAGAAAGAGCAAAGTATTACAGGTGGCAGAGCATTGAAGGCGTTACTCGAATAGTCACCTGCGACAACAGACTGGTTAAGACTCGACTGCGGGGTAGTAATGGCCAAGAGCGTGAATAGAGTAGGGCGGCCTGTGAAGGCATCCGTTGGTGAAGTGTCGTACCGTATTCCCGTTGCGTCGTCCGCTTGCATAAGCCGTGCTCATTCAGTTCCGGCCGTCCAGTTCGGACGAAAGCGTTAGTGTGGTGGGCGTTGTCAAGGTTGACATTGCTCTCTAAAGAGCTCGCCAATGATTAACGGGTTGAATGTTCCTGGGAGCTCATAGCCTCTGCTTCGCCGTATTTGCTCCTTGACTAAGGAGAGTTGAATAGTTTGACTGATCACGGTGGCCTAACCGACGTCTATGGTATCTCGGTGGACGGCTTCGACTCTGCGTAGCGCTTGCCCTCTCTCACGCAGCCTCTTAGAGAGATCCTGGAGGTCATTCTGGACTACCGCCTGTAAGCGTCGTTGATAGCCTTCTTCTCTATTTTCAGAGCCGAAAATTTCATCATTGTGAATTCCGCCGACAGCAGCTTTCCTGAGGTCGTAAAACTGCCAGCTCACTCGTCTCAAATACTGTCGTTGATCATCCGTCGTAGTGCGGGACTCACCCAGCTTTTTGGTCCGAGACTGACATTCATAAATTTTGGTGACGACGTCCCAATGCAGACTTGGTAAATGCTGTAAGCAGTATCCAGGAATTGCAGGCTTCTACCACACGGAATTATCCTTTACGAGCGGCTTGGGGGTCCGATGTACGGTCCACAGATGTTTGGACACCATGTCTGCCGACGGTTGAAGCGTGTACTTGCACGCCACACACACAATGCTCCGCTCTGGTTTGTTCAGAAAGAGGCTGAGCTACAGAAAAGATGGCTTGAGCCGTGCAGTAGCGGGAGGACCATGTAGGGAGATGTCAGATAGCATAGTATCAGCCACTTGCACGACTAAGATAATGGGAAGATACAGACGGATTAGCGATACAGAGGAAAAAAGGCAAGTAATGTAGGAAAGAGTACAAGAAGCGCAACGCAGTTTTGGAGAGATGAGAAAGGCGGAAGACGTGACGCGGTCACAGGGTTGGCAGGATGTGGCAAGGGGTGAAGATGTCACTGGTAGCGAGTAGACGCAGGAGAGGGTGCGGCTTTGTTGTGAAGTCGCCAAGAAGACTCACCAAACCATCGGAGCATGACTCCGAACTACGAAATGGACATCAATGGAGCCGGCTGCCTAATTGCCTGACTGCCTACCCGTGCGCACGCCAGAAGGCTGCGCGCCGAGTGCGATTCAGCACTGTAGCACGATCAAATCATGTGGCGCGCAGTCTGACTGCTAGTGGTACATCGGCTGTCACTCTTTCGCTTTACGCCTGACAGAGCTAGCCCAATCGTTGAATCTTGAACCTTGATGCTCCGAATCAATGAGGCCGGGCAACTTGTATGTCGTGTAGGGCTTCCAGAATGGTCGCCAGCTCGATTGGATCTTCTTATATAGGTGTTTGGTTTAGTATCAAAACTACCTATACGGATAGCAATGCTTACCACTTGTCTAAGCAAGGAAACAAGAGTCTGGACCGACATGTTCTGCGTAAGAAAAGTATTGATTGATCGTAAGAGCGGCCACCCAGAAGACACGCCTTATCCCACCGATAAACGCAGTCAAGCTAGACTATGATGAGCAGCAACATCTCCACTTACAATCGAAGTGGCTGGATATCTCGGAGAAAGCGAGGTACGGCGAGTCCGACAAGCGACTGCGTTACTTCTGTGTTCGACTCGACGAATATGGTGTACTCGACGCGTTCGATCTGCCCGCCACCTCCTCGCCGGTACCGAGCAGCGTAGATCACGCTGGTAGATGGCGCGCAGGAGCTCTTCAACTACCAACTGCGACTCTACGCCCCGAGAGAATATCCTGCACACCTCTTCGGATCAGCACCCCCATCGAGTCGTCGATAGCGTCCTCGCAGCATGAAAATTCCAATTCTCCTCAATCTCCGCTCACTGGCTCAGCACTAGAAATGAGGCCATCGTACTCCCACCGCCCGCGCGAATACAGCCCTCTTACAACCTCGCACGCTCTTTTATCAACGGCAGTGGAGCGATCATGCTCGTCGAGCCAGCGCGAATGCAGCCCCCTTGCAACCTCGCACGCTCTTTCATCAACGGCAGCGGAACGCTCATGCTCCTCGAGCCCGCATGGATCATCTCGTATGTTTACAACTAACCTTCAGTCTGACGCATGCATAGCTGCGCCGCACACGATATCGTCGATAGATGGGGAGACCTCCAGGGTAGCTGACTCACAATGGCTGGAAGATGCATCTGTCGCTGATCACGCCGCTGATTCGCACGAAGCGTATCACTACAAGCTTCCAGACCAATGCGATGAGAAGCTTGCAGCCGATCTGCATCGTGCTGCTCGGGACGCCCATACAATTATGCAACATCGATGCCAGCAATCCGATACAGAAGTTGTCTTACAGAGTTGGCTTCGTAACCTTACCTTTGCAAGTCCATCCAAAGACATCCTGGTCTTGGATGACGGAGAACCCTAACGCAGGGCAAACGCGGGCGAGCGCTTCACAGTACCTATCGTGATCAAGGATCGTTTTCTAGACTCTACGTGTGCCAATCTAGACTCCTTTGCAGAACTACTCGTGACTTCGCACGGAAATGCGAAGGTACATCTTCAGCCGGACAGAGACCTATCACCGACCAACTTCATCACAGAGCTCAAATCGGGCTTTACGACGGCTAATGCACTGAGCTTGCCGAACCTTTCGAGGGCAGATGAGCCGCGACTGACTCGATTGCCACGTTTCCGCATACTCGACACGCTGATCAACAGACGTAAAGCCCGAGCATACCATTCGGCGGGAAAACAGGTCTGTTCTACACCAGTAGATGTTGCCAGCTGTCGAGATTTCAACGTACTTGGCGGGTCTGGAGCATTCTCTGGCGCTCATATTGATGCTCTCGTCGGTACTTGGCTTCGCACCCTTTTCGGACGCAAGCTCTGGTTTGTGGTACCCTGCGATACAATGACAAGCGCAGATTGGGAGAAGTTCGCTGAGATTGGCGATTCTTGGGATCCGTCCGGGCGTGGACGAGCGATCCTGCTTGAAGCAAACGATGTGCTCTTCATGCCGCCGGGTGTGAAGGTCACACACGCGGTGCTCACTCTTGACCCATCGCTAATGCAGGGTGGCATGTTGTGGGACGACTTGAACCTCGATGCGATCCTCGAAGGTCTCCACTGGATTGGTCTGCATCAGCACGCAACCAACGAAGCGATGGCTTGGCAGCTTGGTGAGGTGTTGGATGAGCTAAGAGACGTGTTCCAGAGCGAAGTATGTCAGTTTCCCAATATGCAGATCACTGACGTGACACGTCAGGCGCTTCAAGTCGTGCTGGATCTTGGGTGTCAGTGCAGGGCACATGGGCCCCAAAATTGTGATGGACGTGTCCTTGTGTGCAACAGACGCGGAGGTGCACACCAATTTGCGCCTCGCATTGGATCACACATGGTAGAGTGAAGAAACACACATGCGCTGAGGAGGGGTACAAAGCACCTACGAAGAGGCCTGAGCGTGTTAGAGACAGGCAAGGATTCCGATTCGGTGATGGCAATGGGGATGGCAGAGTGGAAAAGTCGACAGGGAAACGATTCAGGTCACGAGTGGCAAAGGTTACACACGCGCAGGGAGCAAGATGCCGATGATTCCATAGATCACAGATCCAATCGAGGAAGCGGATAGTGAAACATCGCGTAGCGCACGCACGCGTCCCCATCGACAATGCAGCTTGGGAGAGCGGGAACAAGAGGGCGACAGTACAGCACATGAGAGAGGTGTTGTGCAGAGATAAGATTAGGGACTGCACAGAGCAGGGTATGCAACAAGATGGCGTCTTAGGGAGCATCGAAAGAGGGAGTTGCTTAGATCAATTCGAGTTGTCACGAAGAATGTAGAACTTGGAAGACACGGTCGATCGGAACGGAGGATATTGATGGCGTTATCTAGGAGATGAAGCTATTCTAGAGGTCACTTCGGTCCAATCGGATTACCAAGGTTGAGGAAATGCGTAGCAGACGACTATTCCCAACAACAGCAGGACCATCTCTCGGGGTTCATCCGTGATCCAAAAGACGTCTGGGTCTTTCTACGCCCTGGAACCCTGTCATTCTCCTTACACGAGACCTCCCATTAACTGCCGCGAGATAAAATACCGTAAGTACAACGATGCGTGATGGAAGCACCAGATGATCATTGACACAGACTTGGCGAGTGCAGGCAGAAGATAACGAGTGCGGCATGTCCTCAAACATCGAGTGGCAAGAATCGATGATCATAAGCTCCCCTCCTTGCATGCCTACATATCACTACAGACCAGGACAGACTGGGAGAAGATCGTATGGAGCAGGTGGAAGCGGCTCCCAGACTGTGTACCAAGCAGGCCATCGCTCATGCCTGTCATGTTCCTTCGCGTCGATGAGTCCGTGACAGTACGGCTGACACGCGGGCGTGACTGTGCTTCCAGGACATACACCTGTTCTTCTTCCTTGGGTTGGTCCATGCGACTTTCTCGAGCTCTTCTGAAGGGCATGTACATCAATCTCGTAGTCCGGTTCAGTTGAAGTGTTCTAGATCCACAGAGCAAGTCGAGGTAAGATCGAGTTATAGTCTTTCAATAGTCAGTAGGCACTCCCACATCGTTGACCTGAAAGAGGTCTTACTTGCTTCATCTCTACGACTGTCGCTGGCACCGACTCAATAGCAAGAACAGAGCAATACAGTAGATCACGTGATCTGACCGTGCGATGGAATGCGCTGTGCGGGCGTTTCATTCATCCCGTGGAATGTGATCGTGACAGATGTCTCTGAGGTCATGGGACGTATCTGCTCCGGGAGCCACTCTACATGCTCTAGTCAACTATACAGTTGACCTACTCAATTAGGATCCTTACACTATGCAACTTGAAGCTGTAAGGATCCAATTACTGCATCACGTAACCCCCTAGGAATCTAGTAACCCTCACCTTCGCGTAAACATCGACAATGATGTCGCCTACCTATTGTGTATTGATGAGTCTAGTGAATGGGTACGTGTCGCTAGCACCAGAAGCCTTGGGATCTTAGCAGTGCAGGTAGACATTAGGAAGCACCCATTACAATACACTACGTAGCGCATGCATAGTGGCGTTCCGTCCCATGCTGCGGTAGCCGCCCAACGCCAAGATGTGGGGCGCTTTTCAACGCGTCGATGGGTTGACCGCGCTAAAATGCTGTGCGGCGATTTAGCGCAATGAAAACACTTTAAACGCAGTACTTGCACGCACTGCATAATTCCAAGAGCTCTAGCACCGACATTGGCGATGATTAGAGCGATAAAGCAATTACGAGACAGACGGGGCCGTTTGCAGCTTGGTCGGGACGCGCTCTTTCTTACAGGTAGTCATTCTGCGGATGTCGAACAGCAAAAGAGGCGCTCTGCATTTTTCACCGCATTGTATAGTCGCTTCCAGAAATCGCAGTGACCTATGTAAGGATGAGATCGCGCTCTCTATCCTTCAACTTCGCAATCACGATTTTTAAAGAACAACTGTTCTTGGGAACGCGCATCTGCAATGCAACAGTCACCTCGACTTGCCAGTTTCCTTACTGGGGACGATGCAACGGTTCCTTAGCCCCCATCTTCGCATAGGACGGACACTAATGGCGAAACAGGATGAACCCCTGATACGCGGCTGGCTACACGAACTATATGAAATCGGAAGGCACCGGCAACACTTCTTCAAGATAATGCCTCATTCGATTTCACTTCGAGACGCCCAAACTACCGCACGACACGATAGAATGATGAGATTCGAAGGACCGGATCAAGACACTCTCAGGATCTTGACACTCAATGCGACTGAATAGTTCCAGGAGCCGTCAACTTTCTGGAACAGAGAGATGTTCCCCAGCCGGCGATACGCAGATCCAGGTGCACGCATTGTCGGTCTCTTTCTTGACGCAGGGGGGTTAGACACGTAGTCACCCCTTGCGGCACGATTGTGCTGCATCGTGCTGGTGAAGTTCCGCCGTCGCATGCCGCTGATGACACTCAAACGAACAGCTGAGTCACTGGCTTCCGAAGCAACTAACGGCGGCTCTCTTGTCACTGCGAAGCAAATCGAGAAGTCCGCGACGGAAATGGAGGACATCGGAAGTCGATTGATGAACCTTGAGCGCTCCGTGAACACAGGAATCAGCTTGGTCCTCGGGAAACGCATAACCAAAAACCAGTGAGTAATCGATCAATGTGAGTAGCGTGTCGACAGAGCTCTGATGGGTCCAGACTGTTGAAGGTACTCCCAAAGCAAGCCTAAAGGCACCAGAAGGTCGCTGCGCGACTTCGAGAGACGGTCGGCGACTTGGCCGCCGAATACACCAGCCTACGCAACAGACTTGTGGATTGGTATTTGGAATACCTTTTTTCGCTCAGATCTACGCCATCGACATCTTCAAGGGAGCTGTCCAGACCAATGGTCGAAAGTCCAGGGCTAGCGAACGACCCACTACTTTTCACCTGCACTCCGCCAACCTTCGACCACATGTGACGCGCTCTGTGCTCGATATAGTCAACGTCAGGACAGCAATTTATGGGGGCGCGCATGGCTCTTATTATCAGGGTAGCGCCCAGTACTCGTTGGACCTAGCGATCGTAGGACACGTCTCCAGCAAGTCACATCGCGCGCAAGTGGAGAGTAGCAGCACCGATTAGAAGATCAGTCTATATTGTTGTAATAGGAACGTCCGCTGCCAACACTTGCGCATCGCTACCTCCGGCCGTCTCTTGGCTTTGAGATCTCATCAGTACTCGCCCAACACATCTATGCTTTTGCTTTGATATTCCGTTGCCTTTTTGAGAGATGTCTTTTGCGCAGCTGACGCCTCATGAACCGATTGGTGTCACCTAGCAGCCGATGCAGTGTATTGTAATCTTGCATTCTTCGTTATGTCGTGGGCTCCACACCTGGGGACAGTAGTGCCGATGGTATTCACCCTGCATGAGTGTCGTGGTTTCTATAGGTTCAGCCCACGTCTCGATTAGAAATCGATCCACTCTCGACGGTGGGGGTTGCTGGCAAGGTCACATCAACTCAAGGATACAGCCTGATTTGTACTATGCAACGAACAATACGAGAAGAGTACGTTGTGGTCAAACAATCAAGATGACTCCGGTGCATCGGGGAGGTCCGCAATCAGACGGTATTCCCAGTTTCACACGCGTGCCTTACAGTTCAAATAGTCGATGCCTCCGCTGTAGTCGTCAAGGTCTTTGGTAATATATCGGTTCCGCAACAGACAGTGATTTCTATCCCGCAGTCTTGCACTTCGAAGACAATGAACACTATCACCATGGCGCATTCAGATCCTGACGGCGAATCGACTGGATCTTCATTCACGGCTGCATCTGACATGGAAGACACTCTGTCGACCGAAGGTTACAGTGTTAAGGAATACTGGGTTGGACGAATACACATCAGATACGTTCTTGCCGCAGGACTCGCGAAAGATGCTAAAGCGGACCAGGAGCCACATGAGCTGGATGTGAGCCTCTCACGACACCGCATATTCGTTTAGTGAGCTAATCTACGACAATCCGAACTGAACCTGGCGATTGAGACCTACAATTATGCCGACAAATTGATTACCTTTCGTAATCTTCTACCAAGATCGTTGTGGCGAGATGGGCGCGATGATCGTGAAGAGCTCCTGACGACTATAGGGGCGGTGCTACGCTTTTATGAGCGGGACGCAGGGGAACTGGTACTTCGCAATTTGTGGCAGCGCAGTGACGGGAGAGGACCTCAAAACCCGATCGATGCAGCACGAGCGAAGCACCGTCCTACAAACTACAAAGTCGATGATGCCCCTTCAGGAAGTGACGTCCAGGCGCTGAAAGAGCATGCTGACAGCCTTGGCAGTCCGTATGTCCATGAAGAGGCACGTATCTTTGGAGGTCGCTTCCTGTCCACGATTCGCTTTGGATCGCGAGTTTTCACCGCCGAGGGTAGATCGAAGAAGTTGGCCCACCAACGTGCAGCTCAGGAAGGTTGTATAGCTCTAGGGATTGGGGGCGGTTTGTAGGGATGGTTCACATGTTGTGCATTTGACAGTCTCATCATCCGCAGGGTGTATTCATCGCACGTTCATGTACTCGCCCGCCGGATTTAGTCCAATATATATGGCGATCTCATCAGGCGATATACCACGACATACAATATGGAGTATTTCACCTCTTGAGCTGCTCACGTGGAGGATGGGGTACGCTGTGGGGTCTGCGTTCAACCACGCCACCTCAACAGTGTCCGACGCGCCGCACCTTGTTCGACTCGTGCTGACATCCATTCATCCGCTACTCACGTTGACACTTTACCAATCATGACCCGTGCTCACGCGCTGTTGCAACCTCCCTACCACCACATTCGCGGTTATGGAGTCGGGGCAATCGATTTCGGAAGCGCCAAAGGAGCACAATGACTGTCACCAGCAGTTCTATGAAACTCTTGTGCTGATGAGTCTGTTCTCAAGCGGCCAGACTTCTCGAGTGAAACGAAGACGAACAGCCTGGCAGCGCTTCTTGGATGATCTGTCCTATCTATGTGACGCGGAGACTGGAGGCAAGAGTATACCATCGATAGCGGTCCGAAAGGATGACCGCAAGCTCGTATTTTGGATATCTGCCAACGGACGACTGGGAGGAGCCTATCATCATTTGCGCTGGTTACTTGAGCAGCTTGCTGGGCGCCATGACGGCGATGTTTCTGCAGCTGCGACTCGCGGGATGATCTTGGGGAGAACGACTGACGTGAGTTCTCGGAAAGTGAGAAACTACGCGAGGGAATTGCAGGTGCACATATCACAGGTGGAGAGCCTTCGGTCGATGCCTGCGGAGGGTACTGTGCTCCCAGCTTCACCTATTGTACGGGCACTGATGATGACCAGTCGTGAACGTTTTGAAGACATTCCAGCAGTTATTGCAAGCCCAACAACCCTACGACGACCTCTCGAACCGCGCTTTCCAATTTCGACTCTCCGACGACTACCAGAAGCTGAAGGACATTGTCAAGAAAAACTCCTCAACATCGCCATGGCACCAAATTCGTCACTACATAGGTCGATTGGCATCTTGGTCGAAATGTACGAGGTTTGTTGTCCGGATGGCAAAGACCTGCCCTGATCTACTCAAGCATTACGAGGTCCGTCAAGTCATCTCAGCCAGTCCAAAATCTTGGCTTCAACCTGCGCGAGCCAGGGACGACCTGTTGGGCGCCGTGGACCGCATACTTCCGGTGCAAGACGTCAAGCATGTAGAGACACTTGCCTCTTTTGACAGAGAGACTTTGATGGAGAGATTTCAAACCCGGTGGGATGGATTGAATAAACGCACGATGGTCCATGCGGAAGTCAGCATGTTGGACCACTTCTATCGTCATGGCCTGGTATTCGCGTTCGACGTGAGCTACATTGGATGCAGCAAGCCGTCGTGCTACTACTGCAATGACTACATGTCTAGGCATCCTTTGCAGCCACTACAGAGGCCATGCCATGGTAACGTGTGGACCAAGTGGTCACCTCCGAGGGACGATCAATTTGCGCACGACTCTTGCATTGCTCTAGAGTTGAAAATGAGACGGGAGATATCACACAGTCTTTCTCTGAGATCGTCTACATTGCTTCAGCGGAGGTGTTTCGACTCTGTCACGGACCTCTCGACTTCACTCCCCACCATATATGGAAACTGACGCGATAGTGGACAGTGGGAGATATCGACACTCTCCCCCGGAAATGGTGGCGGTAGTCAAGACAGACACATCCTCATCCTCATCCTCATTCTGGAACTGATGTGGCCGTTACGAAAACCTCGAGGTGTGATGGATACGCCGCCTACGCCTACACGTCGTATAGATCAGATGAAATTGCACTCCGATAGGCCCCTTCCGTCTCTTATAACAAGCGACCGCGTGCTACAAGGACTGCAAGCAACTACGGCGCATAAGCAGGATACTCGGGAAGGCGAGTGCTTTGACTCAACGGAGAGCGTCACATATCTAACATGTCCTGGTACAAAAATGTACATCAATCACGTGCTCGTACAAGCTTAGGGTCCTGGTCGCCGTGGACCACGCCTGCCACTCCGCTCATCGGTTTTGTCGACCAATTCGCCAGCTTGCTTTGTACCCGTCACCGAAGATCGTGTGCCCGTGGCAGCAGAATGAGGCGTTCGTAAGTGAGATTTACGAAGTTAGGGGGATCTGTAAGGTAGCCTGTGCGTTTTCCCTAGTCCGATGCAGGAGAGTGTGGGTACGATTGAGCAAAGATACACGAGTCATTGCGGCTGGTTCTACCGACTTGCGGCACCTTACATCGCCAGCAAACACCAGTCTCACATCAACCGGCCGTTCCATGGGTGCTCCATGTCACTTATGAGTCATTGATTAGTTGGATCACTCTACGCCCGCGACTCGAAGTTCACTGTATCTCCTCCGTGTCTGCCGTACCAAGTCTGATGATAATTTTCCTTCGCATCATCTCTCTCGTGCTTGCTTCGATCCTTGGGACTGTTTCGCACGAATTCGTGCTACGCTCTACATGACCACCGGCCCCCAGCACCTAGCAACACGCGACTTGAACGATACGATCGCCAGCCCCTACGAACACCAGCACCTACGCATCATCATGACCTTACCACGTGACGGCTCAGAGCTGCGGCGCATCATCGACCATGTTTCCTTCGAGGTCGCATTGATGGCGAATCAGGTCTCACCGAGAGTTTGGTGGACTCCCTGGAAGTGCTGTTGTCTAAGATCCGATGCAATGGTCAGGGGATCTCGAGTAGCTCCCTTGTGCAGAACCTGCGTGGTACGATGAGATACCGGGGAAACGACGGCATTATCACCGACTCTTTCATATGACCGTCTGCATACCCTCATCCACCTTGTTCTTTCCCAACGCGTCTCGTTCCCCGCTCGGGCTTCCAAAAGGATTCCCTTAGTCATTCGAAGATACTGGACCTAAGCAACCTCTTCTTCCAAGTCCGTTATCCACCCAGCTCGCTTGCACAGTAGTCCTCTCAGGTCTCCGTATCCTGTTCTGGTTATTGTTGCCCCGGTCTTGTTGAGGACTCGACGGCAATCTTTCCATTTCTTCCTCAGCGGACTGAGCCTGTGACGACATGAAGAATACGCCAGGAGTCTCTGGGCTACCTTCATTGCCGTGATACGTGTATAGGCGTGGAAAGATAGCAAACATAGCTTCGTCTCGGCCGGGACGTGCATCAACCCCTTGCTTTTTGATGATAGGTTGGCTTGCATCGCACACCAACTCGTCCCAAGACCAGTCAACGTAATGTGTTATATCAAAGCGTGGCTCGACTGCCTCCGTGAAGCGACACAGCTCTCGCCAAGCCTCACTTGCATTTTCTGCAATATCCTCCAGGTCGTTTCGAAATTTGGGCTGTTCGCTAGGCGCTAATAACCCCCGGACCAGTGCCATGAAATCGTTACACAACTCATCGATTCGTTCAGAGAGGATCCCTTCCTGCTCACTAGGAAGTAGCGCCTGAATTGAGGCGCGGACAACGGACTCTTTCGCGCTGCCTGCCTGGGCTTGCCGAACTAGCATGTCGCGGATGCCACTATCTCGGCGCAGGAGATAGGTCGGATGGAAGAGGTACTCCACAAAGGCGCGTGCCAAGCTTGGCAGAATAAATATGCATCGCATTTGCTTCGCTGCGATCGTGTTACTCTGCGGCACCGGCAACGACTTAATCGAGTGACTTATTGGTTTCAATCGTGACCATAAAGATTTTGTCTATCAGAATACGTCAGCTAGTAGCGCTTGTACAGTAAAGTCCGAATTGATTGAACACTCGGAATACCGAACGTCATGTCACGATAGAATGTTGAGAAGACTGCTTCCACAGTGTTTGATCAAACAGCGTCTAGCCCCCCCATCCTACTCCGCAGTTAGTTGGCGGTCTCACACAGCGTTCTCGTGTCTTTTCCACTCACACTTTTAGATCGTCTCGTAAAGGAACCGTCAGTTTTGCAGCATCCTGCAACTGCTGTTCCATCCATTCACTCTGCTTCTTCAAATTCGTCCAGGCTTTCTGTAGCTCCTTGTTTTCAGTCTCGAGCTGCGCAATCCTCGCCTCACAGTTCTTGTTCGCGGTAGTCCAAGCTCCGTTTTTCTGCTTCTCAGCTCCTATTGCTTTGATAAGACCCTGAACTTTGTCGCCGCCAATTTTGATATCCAGGTCTTTCTGCTTCACTTGGTCCTCTAGTGTCTTGATCCGAGTCGACTGGTTCACCTCAGCAGTCTTCAAAGAGCCGACCCTCTTCCTGCTTTCCGTTAGTTGCTGCTGTAAGGTTTTGACCCGCTCTTGAAGTTGCTTCTCCCTAGCAAGCTGATCGTCACAATCTTGGTTGTAGTCTTTCAACCCCTCTCGCCTGGCAAGTTGATGAAGTCTCTCTTTCTCATCACGAGATCTGACTTCCTCTACTAGAGCTGGAACCTCGTCGATGCTATCCAAGATGCTGCCGATTGCTTTGTCCTTCGACAACTTCTTAGCCGACTCTAGGAGAGTCTCGAACACTTTTCTTGTCTCTGTTGGTACAGCAGGTTGTTCTTCGCTTTCGAATTTGGGAACGTCGTCGTTGGGCGATTCTTTGCTGACTTGTGCCATTATTGGTTGGAGATGGTGCAGATGAGCTAGCCACCAGGGTCCTGGGACCTGGGCCGTGGTTTCAATACTGCTATAGTAGGGACTAATTCGTCCTTACCTGATGCTCCACGGTGAACTCAGCCTATAATGTTTGATCTTCAGGCAAGATCGCCTACAAGACGCCCTTGTGACAGCAAGCCTTGCATACCCGGATTCGACAGGTCGTGGCTCAGATCTATTGGCTGAGCGTGGGACTGCATACTATAGTGGTTTGCAGCTAGTGTGCGTCGCCACTCTGTGTACACGTAGTGTGCTGCGCGTTGCTCCTCAACGGAGCTGATAGTCTACTTGACCGGTGAAACATTGAGCGAATCAGTAGTTGCGATCGGGGATAATTAGGGCCAGTTAATTGCTTGCGGGATTATGCTAAGTGCCATGATAGGGATGGAGCGCTGATCTTGCAGCGATACGAAAGGCAGCCATTCCGGCCGTGTGGATGTAGCATCGGCGCGCGAAGACCTATGCATGCCTGCCGTTATGCTGTCTTCAATAACACCCCACTAGCAAAACATGCAGACATTGTGAAAGCTATGGAATGGCAGTGGATCATGTAAGGAAATTTGTAGAAGATGCTGGAATCGGGGCGACGTGGCTTTTCACCGCATTTCCGCATACACCATCGAGATCAAGAGAAGAAGTCATTGTAAGCCTCCCGACATGCCGGCTCTGGGGACATCAGAGTCTGCCTCTCCGGCGCTTGAGCAAAAGCTACCATCGACGACGTCCCCAGTCCCTGAATCGAGATCACCTTTTCGGAAACAATACGACGTTGGAGTTGCGCGTGCTCGACCGACAAACGTGCTGGGTCGGTAGTTCGCAAGTGTTCTATCACAGAGGTGAACAGTGGCCCACTTTTCGGCAGCATCTTCGTCCAACTATTGGTATCAGCAAAATCGAGCCGTAAATTGATATCATTGACAACATACAAGGACTCGGACAATTCGCAACCCAGAACCAATACGATACCTCCATCCACAGTGATTTCCAGATTCTTGTATCAATGTGCGAAGTCAAGCCTTGCTACTACCGTTTTCTCGACTTCGTTCGGATCGTAGCTAATCCGCCCCCCCGATCTGCACTGTCTAGGCAATCATATCAGCGGGTGGCTGACCAATGCGCTGGTGGATCTCTACAAGCACGATGCAAGCTATACGCTGCGCCATACGAGACTAAGCGTCATCACATTGTGCCTTCATGTAGAACTCGACCATCTGACCTGAGTCGGTAGCGCCCAGGATCGGGTGCGAAGGGTTGATACAGAACGACAGAGGATGCTGTGTCCATCGCCTAGCATTCATGGTGAGAAATCGCAAGGTTTGCAGATCAGGGCCCAGATATTTGAAGAACTTCGGAACGCGAGCCGCTTCATGGGAGCCAATTGTTTGAATCTTGAATCTTGATGCTCCAAAGCAATCAGGTCGGGCAATTTGCATGTCGTGCAGGGCTTGCAGAACGGTCGCCAGTTCGTCCAGATCTTCCCATGTTGGTTTTTGTATTAATATCATATCGATGTACACGAAGAACTGACCCACCCTTACTAGGTGTTCAAGCAATAAGACAAGGAACTGGCTCGACATGTTCTGCGCAGGGAAAGTATTGAACGATCGTTGGAGTGGTCATCCGGAAGATACGCCTTATGCCATCGATATGTCATGATGGCGTGAATTAGCCACGTCCTTCGCCCTCGATGCGTGTATGCCCGACTTATGCTATCTAGCACAATTGATGGTCTGTAGAATGCAGGGTCTACGCTAAATCGCCGCACGGCCAGCTAGCGCAACGTTAATATGACCACCGCACGGACACGTGGCAAGCGTCTTACTGACATCTCGATTTTGGAAAATTTTGGGGAAGGACGCAGGAGAATGTCTGCGCCTGTGGTCGATGAGTTGACGCATGCCCTCTCAGTCCAAATTCCCGGGCCGATCTTCTTAATCGCGCACACCTGGCATGGTTTGACACAAGCAATATAGCTGATTACATACATGCGAAGAACGGCCATGTCCGACCTTTTGCGATATCTTTCGCGACGAAGCGACGCAGGTACCGACGATCGATGGCGTAATGGATCTGCACACACTCTGGCCAATTACCATGGACCTTACCAGCTGCCATGAGCATTCTGCAGCTTGGGCCTCTTTGTGTTCGAAGCCGTGAACAAGGAAGTGTTGCTCGACCAACGCGGACCTATGCACGAGGCTTCATGCCGCACACCCAGCGCTTCTATCCAAGCGACACTCGAAGGCTTTGCAAAGTAGCCACTGCGAGGTGACACGGCTGCGGGCACAGAATGGTATCATGCACAATCTCAGTGGCTGAAGACCAATATCGCAGTGACAGTGATGCACAGTGTGATTTCTTAATCAAGTGCATGATCTTGCTATAGATGTGCCCATCTCTTCCGCCCTTCGAAACTGACAACGTCACCTCTCAGTCTCCGCTACATCCCAAGGAAAATTTTCATACGCGAAAGATTGAGATCCCGCACCCAGACACGTCTCGTCGCGAAGGAGTGTCAGACTATCCGCATCATGGCGATGCAGACCATCGCAGATGGAGTCCAACGACTCGTGGATCACGTCTTCTTACCACCAAAGCTTCCACTCCGGGCAGACGAAGCCAGCGAAGTTGCCCTCATCGACACTACCATAGAGGCGATGAACTCACTCGCAAATATGGTGCTCCCAGGTTTAGTACCCGCGGCTCTAGTCAATGCCGTGACGCTTCTCACCAACTTGAAAGCTGTCAACAGTCGGCCTGGTGGTAAGACAGACGAAACGGAACTTCATAGGATCTTGATCGCTCTCCAACCTGGCCAGATGCTGGCTGTGAAGGTCAGCGCTCAAAACGCTGCGATTCTGGTCACTCGGAAGCCGCAGGTATTGATTTTCGAAGAGTTTGAGTTGTCACCCCAAAACAAGGCAGTCATTGCAACAAAGGGTCGACTCATCCGCACCTTTCCAGGCTTGGCGGTCGCAGTGAAGGCTGACCTCCTTACTCAATCGGACTTCTCTTCGATGGTTGCAAGTACGATTGCGACAATGTGCCCCCAGAAAGTACCGGGCATGCAACCGAAATCGAAAAAGGCCGGCACCGATCATGATGAGCATCGCGATACTACTAAGCCCGCAATGGTCTCCGAACTACTTTTCGGAGTACTGAGGGGCATCGGGGAATCCATCCCCGTGTCGACGATTTCGAAGCACACTCGCGATGAGGTGCTTTACCACTGTGCGGAAAGTCCATGGCAACGATCGCCCATGTCGCTACTGGTTCGAGTCGCCCTACAACTGGTCATTTCGCGGTCTCCCGACGGCTCCTACGAACTCTATAAAGAGGTCATAGTGTTTGTCATGACTCATCTCCTTGGAAAAGCCTCTCACTTGCCGACTGAAACCATCTACGTCATGAAAGCAAAAGTTCATTGGCGTTTGCAAAAGCTGTCAGGGGCGGGTCCGCCAACACTTCCAAGCTCAGTATACACAAATATCAACTCCACTCTCCAGCACGCATCGGACACTGTTTCCGCCCGTTGGGCAACCATCCAGCGCCAAGATGCCCGCGATATGCAACTCGACGACCTCGCGACGTTGGATTTTGAGGAAGATACTCTGGTAGCGCTTCCAGCGCTCGATGAATACATTCGTGCGACCTTGTCCCGCCAGCACGATAGTCTCCGTCCTTGCTTCTTGCCCTGTTCGCAAACCATCGCCCATAATCTGGATGGTCTCCCAAATCTGCCAGGTAATAACTCCGAAGATCCTCCGCACGCTGCTGTCAACCTCATGCGATTTGAATAATGGGTAGCGGAACAAGTCGAAGATTGGGCGGTCACCTACAACGAAGCCAGCGCGTGCGAAAAGTTGCACGAACTCATGATGCAATACCATGCACTCGCAAGCAGTCAGTATTCTGGCAATCCTGAGGCAATTTCTGTCATGGTGTTGACCATTTTCGAACTGTGGGTTGCTTGCGACAAGGTTGCGATACGCATCAGCCCGTTGATTGGTAAGTTCGATCCTGGCGTCCCATCCGACCTTCTGCAAAATCTACTGCTTCCTTGCCTTGATCAGATGAAGCGGCTCTCTCGACTAGAGTGCTACCTGGACACACGACGGTTGGACAGCACTGAGTCAACAGGTTGCATGTTCGACACGAAGAGTAGGCTGAGCTACGCTAGCTTCTATTTCGACAAATCTCTGCCCCATCAACAGCTGTTATCGACGATCGAGCGCAATGCAAACACTTCTCGCGAAGCGAAACGGGAAGAACTCCGACTCGTAAAAACCAATTATTCTCGTATTGATACGCTATACAATCAGATTGATCACCAATACACTATCAAGGTCATCGATGATTGGTGTGATCCACCAGAGACGGAAAGAGTGCAAAGCCGCGGTTGTCAGAAGTGCGATTACCAAACGCAGCGTGAGAGATTATCGATCGGGGTCCATGAGTGGCCGCTTCCAAGCGATCCTTTCGAAGCCAAAGCTGTTATCGTTGAATTACAAGTCTCATCGTGGTTTGGGCACTGGCGAGACTGTCGATTCGATCTTCTCAAAGACGTGCTTAAAGGAGAAAGTGATCGAGTGCAGGTTCGAACACCGTACAAGCCATCAACCAACGACCCACATCTGAAACGATATCTCAAGCATTCACGATCCCACCGTATAGGACTGATGTCTGAGCTCAAGCCCGTTTCCAGCACTCACTACAACAGCAAAAATCTCACGACACTCAGCGAAAGCGAAGTCTGTGTTCGCAACGGTTTGCAATATCGATACTACGATACAGAAAGTGATGCATACACAGGTACAATCGCTTTCAAAGATATCATTCCCCTAGCTTGTACATACAAGCTGGCCTGCCAAGCGCTGCAGCGCTTCATCTTTCGTCCAGCGTCAGCACCAGATGGACCCGGACCGAACCTCGTCATCGCCACCCAGGACTCTTGTCCAGAAGATATGACACTAGATGAATGCAAGAAATTGGCCGCTGTACCCCTTGGACACCACATCCAATAGGCAAATATCCTTCTACAACTCGCCATGCCTGGTGTGGATTTCAAGAAGCTAGACACGACTTTGATCTTTCTCCAATGCATTTATCAGGTTGGCCCACCGGAATCGAACGTCTTGCGCGGGTCTCATGACATGTTACTTCATGACGAGAACGCGTTCTCCCTGGTCCGAACCCTCACGAAGGCGCTGCAAAGAGTCAAACAGAACTGGGAATCTTCTCAGGCTGTCCGTATTTTCACGTCGATCGCCGCTCGCGTGCTTTCTCTCAGCCCTTCGGCAGATGTGCAGAACGAATGCCTAGCTTTCTTGAAGGACGCGCGTGATGTTGCGATGCGTTGGATATTGGACCTACGGCAGAAGTCCTACACAGCTATGGACGATGCTGACAAGACTACGTTCGCTGTCAAGAGCGCTGAGGTGGCTCTGATTTGCACCCTGACATTCGATGTTGACGATCAACATCACGCCAGTATCTTCGCCCAAGCAAACAACGTTTCGATTCTTGTGCAGAGCTCCATCATGGTGCAGGAAGGCGAGCAGGCACATTCTAACCGCCATGAATAGCATTCGATTCTGCTTGACCTGCGCTTCCGACGACTGCTATATCGCGTCTTCAAGATCCTCGCGCAGTACCCAAAGGAGCTGGATCGTGCAATTTGTGCGTCGTGGTCTGCATATGTGCCTGGCTGCGATGGCTGGAGTCCAGTCTCTGAGACTGTAGGTCACTGGCTGACCACAGAGACTGCTCTCGTGCAAGGTACGAGTATGAGGATACATTACAATCTGCTCAGCGGTGAGCTCCTTGTCGATGGCTTACCGCTGAACAAGCCCCCAAAAATTTACCGCAGTCAAGTTTTGTACGACAGACTTTTCGGAAACAGCGTCGTAGAAGTCATTCCGTCTGCAAGCCCCGGGTTCCAATTCTCGACCAAACGTGCATTCGAGGGACACACTATTGAGCTAGGCATGGCGGTAACACGTAAGTCAACCCACGGGGACCTCATCGCGAAATCATCAAAGGACAACGACACCTATGAGACGATTCCAGCACGCCTGGTGGAAGGGTCCTACCCCATTCACTTCGTTCAAGAACATGTACATTGGTATCATGCCGCGACACATACGGTACACTTTCGACCAGCAGAAGAACCTTGGCACGTGGACTCACCAGCGAATTGGATTTTGTCGAAGCTGCCCAGGCACGCGAAGTGGCAGCTGATGAACGCTAGTTGCTCTCTTGCCAGTACTGATAGTTTGACGTCGCGGCGAGTATCTCACGTGCTCGAATCGCTGGCTCACATCACCCGAATCCACACTATCTTCCAGCCGCTCAGCGATACACTACAAGTCAATATCCCTTGCCTTCAGCTACGGTTCTCACTTGACAGAGGTGCTACCCTGCTGAAGTCCAAGGAGTTTCGTTCCATGGCTGTGGACAAAGACCAATCCGTTGGCACCTTGATCGGTCTTCGGAATAAATTTGTACTGAAGCCGCTTAAAAGAGGTAACCGTATGGTGCTGATTCCAGAGTCGACGACGATACATTATGGCAGAGAGAACGGCCATGTCATGGTGAAAATTCCTCAAGGGTCTATCTCGAAGGTACACGCTGTTCATGTCGATACCCAGCTTGGTCGGCTGCTCAACAACCACGATCTGGACTTCATGTTGCACCTCGCTTATCTCCATGCTCTCACGTCTTCATGCCTGGCGGATCCTCTTATACACAAGACAGGTACCGAACAGGCGCTTACTATCTTGGGATGTGCCGCCGTTCGCTCATTCAATCAGCTTTCGCAGAGCAACATCGACACGCTCGCGAAGCTAGCCAGCCTGAGTCCCGGCAGTTGCTACTATCCTCCCCACGAACGGGTGATGCAGACGGTTGGGTGGAATAACGGCCTGAGCTCCTTCTCCCAGCACGGTCATTTCAGATCCGCGGTGAAATCTTTGTGGAAGCAGGCAGATCAAGCTAGAATATTCCACCCCGAACTTCAGCTTGTCTTCCCTCGCTTGGAGCAAATCGATGAGCATTTACTGCAGCGGGACAATATCCGATCCGCGACGTTCAGAGCATCGGGTTGTGGAGCCGAAGACCACACCGTCGCAAGTGATCAGCCATATACTCCGCGAGATTGTGATTCTCTCCCGGAACGTGCCAAAAGGGCTTCCGGCATATCTGGCCTCATCTTCCGTCAAGGATAAGCGCTTTCCAATCCAGTACCAATCACCGGCAGTCTTTGGCAAGATATCTGTGACTATGAATTTGTTGGTGGTCCCTGCCAACAGGTTGACGTCCGGAGAGTGAAGTACGACGCCGGTCTGTTCGACAGTGGCCAAGACTTTATAGTGGCGAGCCCACTACCTTTCATTCGTTGGTTGAGCACTCCCATGAGCTCGGGGCCACAAAAGTTCTCAGTGATTATGTGGCTGTCGACAGTGGCAACTTTGTCCAAAGCAAAATTGTCGCTACTGCAGACAATCGCCATGTTTGTCAAGTCTACTAGAATGGCACAAATTGAAATCCCGGATGTAGACAGGTTTCACCCTCGGATGGGAAAGTCCTGCTCTCAAAAGGAATTGCGGACTTGCATTGAGCCATACAATCGCGATCTCAGGGCATGCCCGGAGCAGTACGCCCCTCGCCGCCATAACGAGAACCAGTACAACTATCACAGCCGGCGCAAGCGTGAGTGGAAGCAGGCATGCGATTCCGCGTTAACGAGCCTCGTGAACGCGCTCAATGTCCAATGGCCCTGCGAGAGCCCGAGTACCCCTTACGTGGAGAGTGCTTCTACTTCGACGTACTTCAACGTTGACAGCGCAATGGTAGTGGTCAGGTCGAGATTCAAGATGTGGCACGACAACAGGCTGCTTGATATCTACCTCAGAGCCATCGAGCAGATCACCTCCAGTCTTGCCGTTCAAAATGTCCAGGTCTCGAAATCGACCATGAGTCCACCTCATGCCAGGCCTAGCTTCCCAGGCTTCATCACCGAGTGCAGCCTTTTTCTCCAGCAAGCTCCAGACTTGCCAGAAAGAATTCCTGATCTCCGTCCTCTGACTGAACAGCAAAGGTCTGATCGTTCGTAGCCTCCGCTTCTGGCCGCTCTCGTCCAAAGATTGGAAGCTTTGGCGGGCCATTCAATACATGAGAAGCAGTATGTGGAGCACCTCGACAACAGCTTGCCGGCACTCTCGGCTCGACATGATGAGCACTCTCCCTTCGCCAAGTCTGCCACTGACGAGTTGTCTTCGTACTACGACCGATGCAAAGAACATACAAATCAGATATATGAAATGCTCGTAAGTGCTATTAGTCCGACACTGGACACATCAAGCGATCAAGCGGCACGCCGATCCAGGTTCGGACCAATGTTCTCTCTCCAGCAGCTCGTACGGAAGCGATGGAGCGGCCTACCACAGCAATGGAAAGAAGCTATCGTGGAGTACGGCCTCGCCCTTGCTGCACAGCAGAGGGCAGAGCGGATTGTCGAGCTAGTGGATGCTTTTCGCCACGAAGACCTCTTTACAGAATTATGCAATCCTGGTCATACCAATTGGGACCCGATGAAATCTCCGGAATCTTTACTGCTCGAAGTAGAGAGCGGCATCATAATCCGCGAGGGCCAGGAGCAAATCGCTGCATCGATGCGCGATCCACCCGAAGGCAGACATGCTGTGATGCAGATGAACATGGGCGAAGGAAAATCGAGTGTCATTGTTCCTGTCGCTGCCGTTGCTCTCGCCAACGGCAAACAGCTGTCGAGAGTGATTGTAGCAAAGCCACAATCGAAGCAGATGGTTCAAATGCTGATCTCAAAGTTAGGTGGACTGCTGGATCGACGAGTTTACCATATGCCTTTCTCGCGATCGCTCAAACTGGATAACGCAGCTGCAAGCACTGTACTTGAAATGTTGAACGAATGCATGTCTAGTGGCAGTACTTCTCGTGCAGCCCGAGCATATTTTGTCCTTCAGACTCATGGCTCTCGAGTGCTTCATTTCAGGCAGAGATGATATCGGGGGCGGGCTCATGTTGGCGCAGGACTTTTTCAATTGGAACTCTCGCGACATCGTCGACGAGAGTGACGAGAACTTCAGCGTCCACTTCGAACTCATCTATACCATGGGTATGCAGCGCTCAATTGAGCTGAGCCCCGAAAGGTGGCTGCTCTTGCAGCAAGTAATGGACATTGGGAGATTGCTGGCGCCTGCAATAGCGGCAGAGCTCCCACTGTCCTTGGAGTACCACCCCAGCGTCTCCGGGAGTTTCGCCCGTTTGCGGATTCTGCGCCCAGATGCCAGAGCAGTGCTTTCTCAAAGGCTTGCCGAACGCATCTGCGAGAAGGGGCTTGAAGGATTCCAGATTTCTCGACAGCCCGTGGAGATTCGCAGGGCGGTCTGCGTGTATATCACAAAGACCAATCTCAGTCCGGCCGAAGTCGATCTTGTAGAGCGCTCATTATCCTGGACAGAGACAACAAAATCGCCTCTGCTCTTGATCCGAGGTATGATCGCTGGTGGAATTCTCGGGTTTGCCCTCGGTCAAAAGCGATGGCGCGTTAACTACGGCCTCGCCTCTCGCTCTCCGCCCACGCAAGTTGCTGTACCATATCGCGCGAAAGATCAACCGTCTCCTCGCTCGGAGATCAGTCATCCAGATGTCGTCATCACCCTTACATCCCTCTGCTACTACTATAGCGGACTGTCTGATGAAGATCTGTTCACCACTATGGGGCATCTCATTGAGTCTGATCAATCAGACACCGAGTACCAAGTCTGGGTCCGAGACGCTCATGCATTACCGGCTGCATTTACACAGCTTCAAGGCATTAATCTGAAAGATCGTCCACAGTGTATCGCCGAGGTTTTCCCAGCGTTTCGCTTTGCGAAGAGTGTAGTAGACTATTTCCTCTCGCACCTCGTTTTTCCCAAAGAGATGAAGGAGTTCCCTGACAAGCTCTCCACCTCTGGTTGGGAGATTGCAAAGCAGAGGAGGCTGCCGGTCACTGGATTTTCCGGCATAAACGATTCTCGCTGTCTGTTACGGATCGACATTGATCACCTCGATCTACCCGAGCAGAGACAAACCAATGCACGCGTGCTGGAACATGTTTTACAGCCCCAGAATGGTGTTGTACTGCTGGAGCCGGCGTCACAAGACACATCAGACGCTCAGCATCTCTTGAATACTGTCCTCAGCCTGAGACCGCACATCCAGGTCATTCTTGATGTTGGTGCGCAGATTTTGGAGCTTGACAATCTCGGAGTGGCCAAGACATGGTTGAGCATGCACGATGCGACAAAAGAAGCCGCTGTCTTCGTCAACGATTCTGACGAGCTATGTGTCATTGATCGTAACGATCGGGTCGATCTGCTACGGACCTCGTCTTTTCTTAACCGCCTTGACTCCTGCCTCATATTCCTCGACCAAGCCCGCACGCGTGGGATTGACCTTCGATTGCCTATGCACTACAGAGCAGCTGTTAGTCTAGGTGCGGGTCTGACAAAAGATCAATTGGTGCAAGCCTGTATGAGGATGCGCAAGCTTGGCAGGGGCCAGAGCGTGGTTTTCTGTGTTCCACAGGAGATCCAGGTCAAGATTCTCGAGTTTGTGTCCAAGACTCAGGTCATAGAGATCGATGTGGCAGATGTGATTATCTGGTCAATATCTGAGACGTGGAAAGGAGCCCGCCGTAGTATGCCGCTCTGGACCGTCCAAGGCAAACGTTTCTTGCATCAGGAGAGTCTCTGGGCTGAGATATCCGACAGAGGACGAATGGCGCTATCAAGACATCAAGCCGAAAAGTTTCTGGAAGACGAGGCCCAGTCTCTAGACAATCGACACCGCCCACGACAGACGCAAAGCCAAGTGAGTTCCCTTGCAAAAACTACGAATTCAGGCTTGCAGCGCATTCTCGAACGCTGTCGGCAATTTGGCGACTTGGGGTTCAATTGCAGTTCGCTCCAGGAAGAGCAGGAGCGTGAACTCTCGCCTGAGATTGAGCAAGAACGACAAGTCCAGAGGGCTCTACCTGCTCAGCCAGCACCACATGCCCTGCACCAAGACGTCCGGATCTTCGCCATGACTGGCATGATATCTCCTGATTCCAAGGCTTATACGCCTGCCTTCGAGGCACTACAGGACTGCAGTGCCGCTAAAGATTTCTCACCGTCACAGCTGACTGCTGACCGAAAACTGTTTGTCACTACAGATTTTATTAAGACCATCAACTCATCTGGGGAATCATACGTCTCTGACGCGTTCCAGCGCCCTGTCCAATGGCTTCTGACGAGTCGAACCAAGGATAGTGACATGGTGGGCTATGTCATCATCATCAGCCCATACGAAGCAAATCAGCTTTACAATGAAATGAGGAGCACCACTGCTAGCACACTGCACATCTATAAGCCGCGCTGCAATTCAGGATATCAGTCTCTGGATCGGCTGGACTTCCATACGGTGTCTGCAAAAGGCACACCGCCTGTTGTCCCGCGTGCATTGGGTGTCCAATTCGGTCTGTTGGCAGGACAGCTCTACCTGAGCTCTTACGAAGATTACCAGGCGATCTGCAGCTTTTTGGGTCTCTGTGCAGATGCTCTGACGGAGGAGATGAGTGCCCAAGGCTGGACGGTCGCTGCCAATGGGTTCATTTTGAGTGATGACCAAGGTCGTGCAGGTGGAGGATCCGGTGTAGAAGACAGTCCGGTGAATTTCCCGAAGATCTTTATGACGAAGATTAGGAGGAACGGAGAAAGTATCGCGAAGACACACATCGGAAGCCTGCTTAAGGGCAAGCTTTTCACTTTGTTAGATATCGAGGAATGATCTTGGTCTTGCAAGGGGCCGGTTGAAGGATAGATACTTTGCGTAAGACTTGAGCACTCATGTGAACATCCGTAACTCTTACTTGCGTGGAGGACGTTGTTGATGTGATCAGCACAAAGGGTAAGCACGGTGTTAGCGAGGTATGCGTACTTTGCATCGGGAGCATACATCTCCTTGGGGCATTATGTGAGGTAATCGGGAGATCTGCATACGTTGAGGTGCAGCATTAGGACAATTGTCTCCATCCGTTGTTCATCACCAGTCCTTCAATTGGCTTTTCCTGTCAATGCAAACATGCTGTGCTATTCCGGAAGTTCGTGCCGAGAAGCAGCTTTCAGCATCGACTAAGGGACAGAATAATGAGAAGCAGTCCTGGCGATCGATATGCATGTCTTTTTGAAGGCGTTCTAGGCAGTATCCCTCAGCGCTGCATATTCCTACAAGAGCCCGAAACGTAGTACTTTCTCTCCATGTGCAGCCGTCTCATGTCCTCCGTCAGTGGGCTTTCCTCGCAGGGGCCAACCGTCCTATACAAAGCACACTCCAGAGAGGATGCAAAGCACAAACAAGCCTGAGCTTGGACCGTCAGGTCGCAGTCGAAGCGGCTGCCGGGAAGGGTGGAGAACGAAAGATTCATTTGGCGCATGAATGTGAAGAAGAAGTCCTGCAACTCTTCCGCAAACGATTCCTTGAGATCGGACCGCATGACCGAGAGTATGGTGTGGTCAAGAGCACCTACTGTTCCGAATTCAGGGGTTCGTTCCTCGATCTCCTTGTCGGTAATGAGCTTCAGATCTTTTGCCCATTTATACAACGATTCTATAAGAGATGTGTAGGAGACAAGGTTCGTCTGTTGCTTCAGCGCTTCATTGAGAGCCAGACCGATGTCGCAAAGAATCCAAGTGAGTTGCGATGCTGTGATTTCTGCCTGCATCCACTCCTGGGTACTGAAGGATAACTGCCCAAAGTAATTCAGATTTGACAGTGCTTTGCTTAAAGCTGACTCTGCTGCTTTGAAACGTGTTAATCTTAGACCAGTCCTGTCTCCCGTTTCTAAAAGTAATCAGCTTTGCTTCATCGCTTCAGTGCAAAAGCACTCACCTTGATATTGTTTTGCAACTTCGCGGCAGTCACTACGAAGCCTTTCCATCCATTTTGTCTCTTTCCAGGTCTTGCGTTGGATGGAAAAGCCTTTAGCAAATTCCAGAGCTAGCAGCCTTCGAAAACAGCTTTCGTTCCTTAAATGATTTATTGTATATCCTGGATGACAGGCGCTGACCCTAGTGAAGCGGTAGCATCCATTTGGAAACCACAATACGGATTCGCTAGGTGCTCTCCCAATCCCACATCCTTGGAGCAGTTGCATGATCGATCTGGTGTCTCCGTACGCCAGCATGATATCACCACGTCAGGTTTCTTGGCTTCCAGAGCACGCAGAAATACGTCTTGACTCTTTTGATGAAAGTCAGATCCGTCGTAGTCATTATCAGCAAAGGGCATGCAGTCAAGTATCGTGACACAATCTGTATCCATTGTGCCACCAGAACCAAAATGAACGAGCTCCTTCACTGCGGCTAATGTTTTGCATCTCGCCTCTTCCGCAGCATATCCCTTGATGTAAATCTGAGAAGAGTCTGGATGCTGCAAAACCACTACAACCTCACCGCTCGTCTCGGGTCTGGCTAGCTCAAGACAAAAGTCGATCTCGGGGATTGGCAGAGCGGACTCTTGGGCTTCCAAGCGTACCGCTTGCCCGAATTCCTCTAGAATCCGAAGATGATCGCTTCGTTCGCCACGCAACTTATTAGGCTGATCTTGACATCTTGGTGTCTTTCGAAGGCGGTGGTCTGTCGGTATATCGAGGCACCGCATTTGGATGTTGTTGTGTACCGTACCCAGTTCGAGCACAATCATACGGTACTACGCTTTTTGGATGGAATCGACTTCCGGCAAGGGTCTGTCAAGCCAGAATCGGGACACACTGTACCAAGATATCGAAAAAGCGTTCTCGGAAATTCTGAGGCTGGCGAGCACTGTGCCAACAAAGAAGGATAAGATCTAGTTTCGAAGTCCCCAACTTTTTCGAGGCGACTTGGGAAATCCAATACGCGCAGATCGCACTGCCCCAATCGTACGCTTTATTGTATGTAAGATGCTGCGGAAGCTGATGTGATCCCTTGCGGACGTGCATGCAGGATGCTGCGAAGCTAATGCTGCCGCGTCCTCCCCGCCAAACCGGTGAGTGTATTCTCCAATACTTAGACGTAGTGAATTTCTAGCCATCGTATCGAGGGTTCACCTCTTGCGCCATCAGACCACACCTACATGTGGAAATTAGACTGTCTGGGGTGTTTCTGCGAGGTGGTGTGCCTATATGTCTCGCGACTGGACAGCTTCAATTGCAGGTGGCTGCATCGGTAACTCACTGACAGGCGCTATACGTCGACAACTCACAGCTACGGCAGAGAGTGTGACTGCCATGCTTTGCTTTATGACATGGATGGCTACAACGAAGGGACGCGATTGAGGGTATGCGTATCAAATCACGTGCGTGCTCTCAGCATATGAGGATGGAAGTGCCTCCTCGCGAGACGAGATCAACCACTCCAAGGCTTCAGTACCGCATCCTGTTTGTTAGGTAGCACAATGGTCATCGTCTGCGGGCAGTGCAACCGCAGCTTCGACACAGAGCGAGTGCTGGAGCAGCACCGCCGCGACTCACCCACTCACGTCGCCGACGAGGGTGCGGAGGGATCGGAGCGTTCATCCGATATACGACCCTCCCGTGATCGAGATGTCTCAAAGTTGCTTCGCCAGTAACGTCCGTCCCTACGTAACGAGCCACCCTCTGTGGCGAGCCACATTTGTCCTCTTGACCTGAAAAGTCTTCGTTTCTCTCGTGATGCAACGATGATCGATCTCGTATCATTCTTCAACCCTTTCTCCACCAATTTGGCACGGCGCATCGGAGGATTAACACGTGGGGGCCACGCTATCGATCATCTTGCTGGCGTTGCCGATCCCGGCTTGAGCGGCTTCCCCGACTCTGACGACCACAGTAGGGCGTTTTCCAAGTTTTGAATTGCTACAAGGAAGTCGAGATGCTAAAGAATGTCACGTCGTTGTTACTAAGCAAGTTGGTGCCTCAAGAGAAAGCTTATAGAGATTTGGAAGCGTGAAGAAGGGACTATCTCGATCCGCCGAAAATTTAGCGCGCATTAGCGTGAGCTGGCGCCAGACCAAAATGGCTATCTTGACCCAGCAACAGGTCTACACATCTTTCGGCCGATGCGGCCGCAGGTTCTGGAATTGTCTATGAGCCACAATTTCAACACCGCCTAGCGACAACGGTCTTCGCGTTGCTGTCAAAGCAACAATAACCTAAGACAGTGCACAAATGACGAACGACTTGACCTTTCAAGAAGTGGTCTGAGGCGACAGCCTGTCATGAGGCGCGGATATCTTCTGGCATAGCCACAGAGCTACTTATCTTAACAAGACACGCTTTCTTATATCCGTTTGCCGGGACTCTTACTTGAAACTAAGATCTTCCGCAAGCAGGCGCAAAGACCTTGATTTTGCAGACATGCAGGAGCTTCTACGAATGTACGTCGATCCATGTGCCCCACCATCATATAGCAAATTGACGAAAGTCTTTTGAAGAGATTCCCGGGATCATCCGAAAAGCTTCAATGGAACTTGTGCAGACTGTGCCTGTGGACCGCCACGGAATCTATTGCCAAATTTTCAAGTTTGATCTCAAGCACTGGCAAGTCTGTGGCGGAAACGATCAAAGGCCTGTTTCCGGCGGAGTTGGGCTTTCGCATCAAAGCTTCCTTGCCTCGCGAATGGAGCAGCAGCCATCTGTTTGCTGTACATGTTCAAAGTGATCGGCGTCACCGAGGTGTGGTTGTTGAGTACTTCGGGGAGATTACTCTGGGTAAGTTGTTGGTTTGTCTTCTTCAACAGGACGACACGTCAACGTACCGTGTCTAAATTCTGCCTTGTAGCTGATCTTGCGTCGCGGTACGCCCACATTCGTTCATGTGCCCAAGTATCAGCCGTAGCCATTCCCTTGGAGGCGCGAGCGCATTGTGTTCCGTCGACGGCATCACGTAGTTCCGGTGCAGCTCTTGAGTAGAGAGCCTGAGTTGACAAGCAGATGTGATTAATGGACGGTGTGGAGCGCAGTCGTAGCAAACATAATTTAGCAGAACGCACGGATCACACACCGCCGGCGCATGGTCCGTGCGAGACCACGTATGGGATCACCGGACCAAGGCTGGGTGATTTGCCCGACTTTAACTCTTGGCATTGACCAGCGCAGCGAGCTTGACGAGTAATCTGTGTATGGCAGCGGGGTTTGGCGTTCCAGATATGCGCTGGCAGCGCGACCTTCAATGGACCAACCGCGGCATGGTCAAGGTGCAGTGGCAGCCTGATCATTAGCTGAAGATGACATGCTTGAAGGGATGGTCTACGTCTGGACTGGAGCTACGTCACTTATATTATAGCGAAAGTTTGATGCCAGTGTACAGCACTTGTCCAAGGATCTAGGGTTTGTGTTTCTCCTGGAGTATATCTTCTCTGTTGTGCTGATCTCGGCTTTACCGGATGGAACCTGTACCATACGACTATGTCATTACGTAAGGCACAGGTGTGTACAATACGAGTAGCACGGTCTGCGGAGTCATTGACTGCGTGGAGGGATGTGTTCAGAGAAGCAACGTAAAGGTCTTGGCTCGTATCGCGCGCTCAAGTGCGTGATCGATGCAAAAGCGCTTCCGAAGCATACATGTTAGTTAGACAAGTTGCGGCTGTGCGCAGGATACGTGTGCAATGCGCGTCGATCCGTTCATACAGCTCGCTTGATGACGGGTCACGCTGAGAGAGTCATGGCAAATGGATGCAGACAGACCACTCTATGGTGCTCTGCCTATTGGACATTGCAAGGTTTTGGGCAATTTCCGACCGCCAATAATGTATACGTCACCCCGCATTTTCTACCAACCAATGCACGGACGTTCGAGCTCAAAGGCCGTGCATACTTCGAGTTTCAGGACGTGTAACTCCGTAGTCGAACACGTGGACAGCCTAAAGCCAGTGCGTATAGGAGATCAGAGTCCGGACGACGTTCTCATCTCGTTGGATGCTCACACACGGTCAGCAGTTGTGCTTCCGGCTTGCAATGCCTGGAGCGGCCGAGCAGGTCGCGTGCCTTCGATCGCGCAAGTGATCGGTTCTGTCGACGCACTTATCACTGATGTAGGTTGCCCCTCAGGATCTCCTTAGCTACTAATCTTCCAGACGGAGCGCAATCAGATTTGACAGGGATTAACCATGTAATCAGCGTGCATGTCTTCCACAACATACGGGCAGAGTGAAGGACGGAATTTGCAGAAGGCAGTACAGCGTCGTATAGCTCTGCTAGAAGAGCACCCTATATTGTTTGCGTCACAATTTGAACCACAGTCGCACCCTAGCTCTGTCCTCAGGCGCACGATCCCTTCTCTGATAGCGTAGATGTCGCTAGTCGGGAACAATCTGGGCGATTCGGCGACGAGGTGCTCGAGTTTACTAACGATCGCTGGCGACTGGAACGGTACCGCCTCGTTCGTGCAATTCTGATGCTGGCCTAGCCAGAGTAATTCCGCTAGCGTTCTCGGTACGTCGCCAAAATCCCAGAACATCCCACCCTCCGCGCCTGAAATTTCTGGTGATATGGCGGTACTACAATTAACTGCAAATGCTGGCACACCGGGCTATTTCAGGGACGTGTACTACAATAAAGAAACCCAACTCTCGCTTGACGGTCTCTGGATAAGTCAAAGACATCTGCAGTAAATTTCTTGCGATTCAATGGACTCGTTATCCGTTTACATATTGTTCCTCTTTCTTGGCCAGTCTTGCTGAACATCATCGCAGAAACTCGCTTCTCGAGCATAACGTGCACCCGGCATCTGCAAAGTCTGGTGTTATAACGAAATTGTGAGCGACCATGTCCGTCCCACGGTCATTGGTCGGTCACACTCGATGGTTGCGGTAGGGTCACTCTAGATGCGTCGTGTTGAAGAGACGATGTCCGGTGTCGGTGCAACCCATACCAGTGTACTTGTTAGCTGACAGACGTAGTGCTGTTACTTCCAAGCGTCCACCATGCAGATTGAGCGTTCGGTGTAGCAGACCACCCTTGCGTACAGCATCTTGTTGGACGACGCCAGCCACGACAAATATCTTGATGTGCTGGTCTAGAGAGCGGATGTGCCTCAAGAGCTCAGCGATAGATCGTCCGCTGTTGACAACACTGTCCACTAGTAGGATAGCCAACTGTCCGATGATATGATCTTTCCTGAGGTCACGGGGTTGTTTGGCATGAACAAGCATTGCGGTTGGAAAGATATCGTTCACTCCGAGGGCCATAGGTTCTCCGCCGCGCATGAGCGCGACAATGACAGTCTACTCATAGAGGAGTTGAAAGCTTTCAACAAAACCGCCTTGGACGTGCTGGATATGGCTAACTGCCAAGCTAATTTGTTCGCTGAGATACTCCATCGCCAGATACTGGCCCATCAGGTGGTGTGCCTTCCGGAGAGCTGGTCCCGACAGGGCGGCATTACGGGTCTGAATCGCAATGAGTTGTGCGGCACCCTTATGCGTAGCCTCACGGACCGTGAGGCATTCCATTTCCCGTTCGATGGATCTTACAAGCCTTTCATCATCAAGTCGTACCTGAGGAAGAGAACTTTCGCCGGTCTCCAGCGGGGGAACGTGGGCTGGTAGCAACACCTGACGAGCTCGGAGCCCATTCTGAAATCGCTTTACCCAACGCATCTCTCATCGACTTGCTCCGATTTTCTTTTTCACCAACGATGATAATGGCTTGGTCCGCCTTGCACAACATTGGTAGGTCCAGCATACTGTCACCAAATGCCCAGACAAAGGTGCCGTATGTGTCGTGCAAGCGATCGACCACGGTGCCCTTCACCTCTGGCGTTACAATGTATTTGCTCTTGAAGGGTTCAGTGCCAATCACCTTCACCCAGTCAGAGAGGCGTGCCTTCTCTAGCACTCTCTCCCAGACCCGAGCAAGTCCGCAGGTCAGGACGATCGCACCTAGATTCTTAAATCGACAGAGGTGCTTCAAGAGAATCTCGAAGTCGTTGTAGATTCGAACATGTTCCGAGATCAGTTCGCACAGGTCCGCAAATGCTGCGGCGGTGCAGTTCTTTTCGTAAAACTTAGCAGCCTCACGAAACGCTGGATATGAATGTAGCAGCAAGGAAACCTCGTTACGTGGCAAATAGATGCTTCTAGAATCTTAAGCCTGCGCCACAATTGATCCTGGCGTTAACAATAAGGTGGTTATTTACTGTGATCGAGATACATTGACAGACGTGATTCACAAGACTCGCTTATGCACGCTAGAGCACGTTCAAATCACGCCACATCAGAATACTTGATCCTTCACTGAACGGAACTCTCGGGTACATGTCCCTTATGTCGGGTACCTTTGGAATTCCGGGGCAATATTCTTTACCACTATGGCTTCTCGCATGACACTCTTGAAAATAGCGAGACTCCTCGAAACGTGATCTAGCAGGGGTGAAATCGGAAAGCTTTGATCGATGGTATCGACAAAGTTATCGACTACCTAACTAATAGACGGCAACTTTCGTTGCCACTCGGCCTTGTTGTAGAGGGATAGCTACTGAGCAATAGTACCTGAGGACGCTTTGATCGGCTTGCGAGACAGAGATTTGTGAGGTGTGAAATGTGAATCTGGCTCGTATCGGAGGGTGGCTCGTCACGCAGGGATGGACGTTACTGCATCACGAGGCAACAAGACAGTGCTCTCAGAACCTGGGCATCCGTCTCCTGCCGTAGACAAGGCGGTTAGGAACACGTGCATGCTTTGCGCACTTCGCTATTGGCTAGTTCCACGCTGGTGCCTAGTTGTGCGGCGGCCTCACAGCCCATAGATCTGGCGATGGACACAGAGATCGATGATCATGGGGTACGATAGACGGTGACTCACACGTCTCGATTGGTCTAGTGCTACATGTATGTGATAGTGGCTTGCAGTGCGCGCGTATCTCTGTCCAATGTGTGCAAGTCGCTTGTCCCGTCCCGTCTTCGAGGGCCTGCCAGAAGTGAACGTGAGACCATATTCTAGCCGTCCACTACTTCGGCTGCTCTATTTTCCAGCCCTGACAGGACGCGGTTTCGTAGAAGGCGTAACCGAGACCGCCGACAGCGGCGTTCTCCAAGCATATACCCACTAGACGACTACGACACTGTCTGTTAGAGACCCATATAGGCGGATCACAGAAGGCTTATACAGAGACGCGGATCTTTCTAACAGTAAGACCATTCCTGGCATAAGTGGACGGCACTTGCATCCCTACCTCGTTAAAGCAGAATGAGTCAATGGCAAACTGCAGATCAGTGTCGTCACACTGGATGGAGGCCAGTTTCGGCAGGGCCGTAGGGGGTACCGGTACTGTGAGTGTCTATGCAGTGCCTGCAATGGATGTGGTGACGGTGAAGGCGTGAATGGGAGTGATCACAGTGCTCTGCGCCAGCGCAGTAAGTATTGGTAGTCCGAACAGTGGAAGCAACAATGCGGCTCTCATCGTGAATTTTAGTATGCTCGCGCCCTATCTCATAACCGGTGCCGTGGTGGTCAGCGGATCCGACGAGGATCTTATGAAGTACTCAATTTGCGGATTGGCAGTTGAGAAGCCAATGATGCGGCTGCTACACCATCTCGGGAAACGAGCATGTCTATTCCGCCTATTTCCAGGTTTCCGAATCACGGTATATGTATAAGATTGAGTCAGGCATCCGTAGTAGGTACGGCTCGGACGGGCGCGCCGCAACCTTAAAGACGCCTTGCCGACACGTTTTCCTGGTAGCTGATATGGCTACTGACTGTAGATGGCTTCATATCACGAATATTGCCTTGAGATTCAGTACTCATTGTGGTACATCATAGGATGCAATCGCGCATGCCACAAATCAGTGACGATCAAGATGCATTATGGTGAGCGGCACAAATTGCCAAGAACGACACAGTACTGTGTTTAAACGAGCGCTGTAATGTGGTCAAGTGAGCTAAGACTTGACGCGTGTCATACAGTACTTGTATAGGCTTTCCAAATGCTAAGGTGTTGTAGAGCTAGACACAACACTCACACCTTCCTTGCTTGTCCGCTGCATGGGTTAGGTCGCGCTGGAACAGTAAGGCCATATTCGTTACGAATGCAGCGCGAACCTAGACTCTCGCGACCAGATAGGCGACTCTGCCTCGGCCTACGTGGACAATGTCGCAAAGCGCTGTGATTCTTCGCTTGAGTAAGTCAAAGGATGGGCATGTTGCGGTCGAATATTATGTCCTAACATAAAGCATACAATGGGACATGGCAGACTTCGCAATCCACATTTGCAGAACTAGCCAACGAACGCGACAAGCTGACAGGATGTGTGCTGGTGTCAGTTTGTCCCATTCTACCCGACACCAGATGCACGCTCAAGTCTGCGCAGGCTGCTGCCGTCGAACATACCATACGACGTGCAGACTTGGAACGAGTTCTCGTGGAGGTTCGGAATTCCAGCATGCACTATGACCAGACAGTATCAAAAAGCTACTGGCTATTTCCGGGCAAAAAGACAAGTGCGCCTTGATGGCAGCTTGCAGAGTTATACTACCTCCTTCCGCTTTCTTATCCACCATATTTCTGGGACTATGTCCGACCCGGCCCTGGCGAAGCAAACATATGGCTACAGATGGACCGAGACTGGTTTCTGGACTCAATGGATGCCGTCGCACAGCTCGGTCCTACTGTGCTCCTTTGATCAGTGTTGCAGGATAGCCTGGTGGAACGCGATGCAGTTGGCTTTACAGAGCGACGAGCACATGCTGCGCCTCGAGAGCCCATTCGACTGGCATACCTTCATCCTTCGGCATGTCATCACCGCCCTTGATCACTCCGTCTGGAAATGCAGAGATGCTGTGCGACTTACGGAAAAACGGAGACCTGACGTACTCTCTGAACGTCCTCAACATTCCGACATGCACGATTTGGCTCGACATCCTATACACATCACAGAAAGTATATCTATGGCTAATACCGTCTTGGATGCAATCATTCAGGAGAATGAGACAACGACTGACGTGAGCGACGCCAATGCCTCGATTTCCCTGGACCTATATCGCATGGACACGAATCGAGAGCTGAAATGCCAGAAAACCCTGTTGCGATGTGCGCACGAGCGATCACAGGCGCTGCCGGCGACCTTGCAGCACCTCTGCTATACCCGCTCGTCGCCAGCGAAGACCAGTATAGGGGCCACGTCCTGAACGAAGCTAGAGCGCAGGCTCAGGCGCATTCACACGTACGCCCGCAGCGGTGGCAAAGCTCCCCGCCCTCGACGAAGGGGTTTAGGAAGTCCTCCCGCTGGCGCACGGGGTTGTCATTTACACCGAGTAGGTACCTAACAATCGTTAGGTTATCAAAGTCCCTGCTCCGCCCACCCCAATCGCAAAGCTTCCGGATGTCCCACCGCTTCTCGCTACAGAGGTACTGCACGCCACCACGCCGGAATGAGTGCATTCCAAACGCAGTGGGGTCTTCGTTGATATCGAGCAGGTTGTTCCGGAAGTTCTCTAGGAAGCGACTGCTCGTCTGCAAAGCGCCGTCAGCTAGGCTAGCGTTACCTCGCCTCGTTTATAACGTACCATTGCAACAGGCCGGTCGTACTGCTTTACGCGCCCGACACTGTCGAAGCGGGTGAAGATAAAGCACTCCGTGCCTCGTTGCAAACGTGCCCAGCGGAGGAGCAGGTGTGGCACATCGAGCCACGGCTCCTCCTTATATGGTAGAGCACGAAGGGCTTAACTACGTCGAGAACGAGCGGTTAGCTTTGGACATTAAGAGGTGCGTTCACAATACGTACTCTTGCCCTCCTGGTGCGTCTTGCGGAAGGGGAGGGTGATAGTGACACGCCCTTCATTCGGTTCAGCGACAACGTGGTCCCACTCTATCTGCAGAACCTCGGAGTGACGGAGGAGGCAGAGGAATGCAATCGCGTAGGCAGCCTGCATTGCCACCCTCTCCTCACGTCCTGAGCGAAGCAAAGCGTCAGTGACCACGTAAAGGTTTGTAGCTTCGTTCTAGACGTACCTGCCCAGAGCCGCTGTCCGTTCTCATCGTTACCCAGCCGCCTTAGCTTATGCATCGACGCAAAGGTCTCGTTACGAACGTATATCCGCTGGGTCTGGCTCGCTGTCACCGAACGCACGCCATAGGCAATATATCCGGCCTGTACCTTACGGCGGTTCAGGCTCTTCATATACAGCTGCACGAACGTCGACAACGAGGGGTTGCCAATCCAATTCCCTCCGCTGCTCTCCTGGAACATCCCGGTTCCACGCATAGGCTCGTAGGCGTAGTAGTAGCTCGCCGCGGCGCGCATCTTACAGGCGTGCGTGTAGGAGTTACCCTTCTGCACGTCCTCTTCGTCACCACCCAGCCCGTCTTCCGGCCTGCCGCCCTCCTCATCGTTCTCAACGAACCCTGCTACCTTCCGCTTCCGCCTCCGGTTATCGGTCCTAACCTTGGTACCTTCGCTTGCAACGAAGTCACAGCTGTTCAGAATCCAAAGGACGATTAGGTTCGGGGTCTCCTTAGTAGGCTCGAGAACACCCCTCTTCCAAAACGCGGCGCCGTCGTCGATAGTATCGAGTACAAAGGCCTCGAATTGCCTCCAGAGGCGCTGGTAGCCTACTAACGTTGAGCGCGAATGGGCTCCCCTTATCGAGTCGGCTACACTCTTCAGATCCTTCGCCGCTAGCTCTGGCGCCGCCTCCGTTAGCAACGAGGGCTCAGGCGCTGCAGTCAGGTTGTCAATTTCCTCGTTTAGGTCCGCCTGCGTCTCTAATGCATCCGTTGGTGACTGCTCCTGCGATTCGGCGTCAGCGAGCTCCTTTAGACCCTATTGGAGGGTAGACATAGTTTCGGAGTTATTCAGTGTTGCTTAGTGTTCGTGTTCTACGGGTGGGTCTGCGAATATGCTGTGTTCGTTGGTAAAGAGGCGCGATCAGGAAGTCCTTAAAGCTACCCCTCCCCAGGCCAGTCTGCTCGTAGGCTACCCAAATTTTCACGCCATCGTCTACAACGCATTAAGAATAACAGGCTGCAATGCCTCGCTAACAACGCATCGTGGCTACAATGCCACCGAAGAACACTCCGGGTCTCCAGCGCCAGAACCCAGAGCGTCGCTTCGGGCGGAGGTAGAGAAAGCCAGAGCTGCTGCACAAGGCCAGGGCCAGTCTTACTCGTCTAGAACGAACAGTTGGCGCACGGCCTTAACGAAGAATGCCCTCCTCCACTGGGCGGACGAGTACGCGGCTAGCAATGAGTTCATGTTCATCCGGGACGGGTATAACAAGCAGCAAGCTCGTCCAAAACGTACGGCACCGCTAGCGCTAGCAGCAGTAGCAGCGGCTGCAGCTCACGTTGACGACGAAGGCGAGGCTGTAGGTGACAGTACTCAGAGGCGAGAGTTCGTTCAGACCGTGGTCGACACGATCCAGAGCATGCCCGACGTCGATACCGCATTGCAAAGTCCGCTTTGCGTTGGTGCCGCAAAGCGTGACCTACCGGCGCAGGCAAAGCAGCGCTCGCAGCTACGGCGTGCAGCCGTCTACTTCCTCCAGACCGAGCCGACTGCGCACGTCTCTAACGTGACCCAGCAACAGCACCCTGAGGCTGTTGAACAAGCGGCGCTTGTAGCTGTAGGCTATGACGGCTGGGATACCTTTAGCTGGACTCGCACGTTAACAAGAAACCCACTGCAGCCAGCATCTCCGGCACAGCCTGCGCCTGGCAACGTCGGTAACGAGCCCCTGCCGGACCGCGAGAGTATCCTGCTTAACCACTCTCTTTCCCGGAAGCAGATCGAGTTCTTCCCTTCGCCCGTGACGGGGCAGGGCCAGCAGGGCATGCTCGCTACCGTCTATAACGCAGACACGCTGCAGTTTGCCGGCGAGATGCGTTATGGTCCGCAGTCTGTGTTCCACTACCACGCGCACCAGCATAGTCACCTAATCTCCGCTGCGTCTGGAACGCAGCTGCCTAACCTGGCTTCGTCCTTAACGAGTATTGTTCAAGGGATCGCTGATGGGCAGGCGGGAGTTCCGGTGCAGCCGCAGGCCGGTGGCAGTGCTCGTGCTGTCGCGTCAGGAACGAGCGGCAAGCGGAGGCGCGTTGGAGACGCAGACGAGGAGGTTCTACTGAAGATGATCGGTAGGCTTCCGCAGACGCTTCGCCCGTGCGAGATCCCTACGCCACCGGCTATCAGCTTTGCGAGGGACCTCGTACGTCTACGACGAGACTGGTACTCAGAGGAGCACGCATCGCTACGCGTCAAGGGCGTGCCAGTGCCACTTCGGTACTGGAATCAGCTCTACACCCACGAGGCCTGGGAGATCCAGAAGCAGAACTTTACAGATTTCAAGGTGCGTACGTTCTTAACGAGCGAGGCCTCACTGAGCCATTCAAGCGGTTCCCGGCGCCGCCCCTGCCAACACGTCAGTGGGTCTTTCTGAGCGAGCTGGAGGGAACGTTCGTTGGAGACGAAGAGCGCTTCTGGGCCGAGTACCAGCAGCCAAACCGGCACGGGATCCCTACTCGCATAGCCTTCACTACCCTCGTCAGGAACGTGAAGCCCAAGGCCGTGAGGATCAGCAACAAGCCGCTACCGCGAAGCTGGAGTTCGTTGGCAACGCGTACCTAGAGCACTTTGGCTACCTGAAGTCCGGCAAGAAGCACGCCATGTCAAACGCACAGGACGTCGCTCGTCGATACCGTGAGGTGAAGGGGATCACGACGCGTTACGACCGATGGTACAGTGTAGAGAAGGCAGCGCAGTGCGGCGAGGTGCTCTACGACAACGGCAGCGCAGCCGTGCCATCACCAGGAGCGGGCTGATAATAACAATGTCGGCTCGCGCTCGTCGCCAACGAAGACCAATCGGAGTTGGGGCACGCTGCTAGCGAGGTGTGCGGATGCTGCGGAGCCCTGCTAGTCTCAAGGCCAGCCCGTCCTGCCTCGCTAGGAACGAGACTGTCAAGTTTTGGACGTGAAAGGGGATTCACGCCTCCCGTGCGCCAATCTCGCCGAGAGCGAAAGGCAGTTCACCCTCGAAACTTGACAGTCTCGTAGCCGGGGCTCACCCTGGGCCCTAGCCGTGGATTTGACTCTCGGCACGGTGTGCACGCTCGCATTGGAGACGTGCGCAGGCCTGGCTCCCGCAGGCGATCGCTGCTAGCGATGAACCTTGGGAAGATTGCGCTACGCAGCAGGAGGAGGTCCTCCGGGTTCACTCTCGCCGGGAATGAAGGGTTGCAGGGCTGGCTCGCTAGCAACGAAGGGAACAGGCTACGAGTCCCGAGCAGCAGTGCGTGCGGTGGGAGGTGGGAGGATCCGGTGCAGCAGCCTCGTTCACGGCGAGGGAGGGGGAGGGGGAGAGAGCAGGCTCGGATGCCGGTTTCGGTGGCGCCGCTAGCGCGGCGGCGTGGCGCGGTGGTAGCGCGGCTACGGTCCCTCCATAGGCAGGCCTTCGGTAGCCACGCAGTGGCCTCGTCGGCGGCAGTCCGGCGGCGCCTACGGGGCCTTTCAATCAAACCGTCACCGCGGTGGCTTCGCGTGAGGTCGCTAGCGTTAGGGTTGGTCGCGCGAGAGCGCGTTGACAGCGTGAGGGCCAATCGGGTGGCGGCGGGCCGCCCGGCGGCGCTAGACCCCCTCGGGCGGGCGTGCAGGGCGAGACTATCAACTTCGGGGCTGGCAGCCTCACTTCACCTCTTCCCCAGCTCCACTTGTCAGACTATGAAAGGCAATCCCGGCGCCTCTACAGAAACCCTAGGCCGGGCGTCCTTTGGAACATAATCACACCGTAGGCAGCAGAGCCGGTGCGAACGGCACGTCCACGAGCAACGCGCTGTTCAGAGGATGACTTACCCTTCGCCACCAATGCTGCACGGCGCAACGTAATCGCGACAAAACAACCTAGCGCGCGAGCTGGGGCAAAGTACGACTTAACGGACAATCGGCCTTGAAGATCGTATGCTTCTATTCGGGGCTCGTTGGAAGTAATATGTCTATCGCGAGAGCACCGTCGTTATCTGCTTTGCCTCTGTTCCAGTAATCTTTCTAGCAGATTCTTATTCTCCTTTTTCTGCTGCTCCATCTGTTTCTGAATCTCCTCTTTCCGCTGCTCGATTTGTTTCTGCTGCTGCTCGAGCTGAGCCTTGTACATTTGTTCGATTCTCGCCATCTGTTGTTTCATCAAGGTCAACTCGCCTTGGCTTCCCCGACTTTTGGCTCGACGAAGGGGTGGTCTGGACGATGAGTCCATCTCTTGCGAGGACTGTTCGCTCGCTTGCGTCTCGCCTTCGCCAACACTGACTTCAGAGACCATGGATGTCGTTCGTGGATCTGGTAGACGCGATATTGCCTGCTGTATCCTTTGCACATGCAACGGATAGAAATCGCGGTAAACAGCTCTTGTGAAATTTGACCCTGTGTTTCTATCTCTGCCGTAGTGACCGTCTAGGCTGTAGTCGTGGAGATAGTATCGATGAAATGTGGTGCGACCATCTCGAATGATGGGGAAGTGACCGTATATCTTGACCCTCTCATTATCGTGGGAGATGCTGATAACGAGGATGTGGCCGGTAAGGCTTTCAGCGCTTCCACCTCCGGCAGCGCGGCACAGCTGAACGATCGCATTGACGGCAATGCTGGCGCTGTGGACGTTTTGTCGGTCCGCGTCATTGATGTTCCTCTTTCCGCATTTTGCTTCGCACAAGAGAAATGGGAAGTACATGGACTCCGTGAACTTAGTAGGATTGTTGATACTCGTAAAGTTTTCCAATTTGACACGCTCATCTTCAGTAAAAGCTGCCAATGATAAGCCGTATGCATGGTCAGGCCTTGGCTGCTTCCCGCCGAGCAAACCGCATTTGGTCCAGTCTCCAGATAACTCTTCCCGGACGTTTTGCAAGGCGTGCTCTCCGTCAAGCAAGTACAGGAGCTCTGCTGAAGGCACGATGTGTGGGGTCAGATCTCGGCGAACCCTTTCTTCATTGCCCTTGCTCGCTCGTTGGAACATTCGGATGTAGATCGCTTCGGAGCACGAGTTGTAGGCTGGAGCGAGCTCGCCCACGTCCAATAAAGCTTGGCACACAGCCTGACTCTCGGCACTTTACAAGTCTTTCGAGCCCAGATCATCGAAGTCTATCCCGTAGTGGTGTAATTCCTCCTCATACGCAGCGGTATGGGCGGGCGGAGCGCTTCCATCTCTTACTCGGCTCGAATAACCCGGCGTGCTAGACCGATGCCTTTTATTTGATTCCTCGCTCTCAAGTTCGCTCATTAGGGCAAATGTGCTCGGCCACTCCCCGGTCCTGGCCCAGCACTGAATGGGATCTTGCTCTTCTGCGGCGGCCGTTTGGAGTCTTGAAAGTTGCTAGTGCCCTCCTTTAGCATCTTCTTTTTTACGCTTGCGGCAGGGCTCTTGCGACTGGTCCGAGGCCTGCTCTTCAGTGCTACGCCCACGCTTCTTGCCAAAAGAGGGCTCGATATGGTGAGAGTTGTTCAGATGGTATTTCCGTTTCTTTCTCGGGGGGGCGCCTCCTGATAGCGAGATCCCAGGCTTAGTCTCCTATGTACTGAATATTTGGATGTGAAAGACAGACTTCGAGAGCACTGCGGTAATACCTGACTGAAAGGCCCGCTCGATGGTGGTGAGGGGAGCGAAGTCTTTCGTTCGTGCAGACTTTTTAGCATCGTCTTGCGGTGCTCGGCGACGGCATTATAGCGGGGAACACATGCTCCACGTCTGGTCAGAATAACGAATGGTGGCTGAGAGCGGAGTAGATGGGTGTGGACGCTTGACACGTGAGACCTTGCGCTCCGCTGCGAAAGCCGAGGCGGGAGACGGTCACGTGATATTAGTCATGATTCCTGCTTGAACGACGACTGGCCTCCCGTCAACGAGATGCATCTGCGCCGACCCACGAAAACACCACAGCCATCCGATTCACCCTCTATCCTGCACTCGCGAGATGTGATGAACACCAGTCGCCACTCACAGTAATGTTGTAAGTTAAAGGATACACTTCTGCTGCAGTACACTATCCTAATACATCTTCGCTACGGGAGCCAACCGTGGTGCCACTGGGACTTCTACTGCTTCTTCACTGATGTGCACAACTATGCTGTCTAGCTCTAACAGGTCCGCATTTGCCCGTGGCCTGGGATTCTTCTGCTTGCGGCCCGGCGGCCTTATCTTTTCCGGCTCGTTTCACTCTTGCCTTCTCGAGGTCTTCGAAGCTCATCACCTTCGCCTTCCCTAGGACCATCAGCCTCGTCGAACGCCGAACTTTGGCTTCGCCGTTAGCGTTAAAGAGAAATCGATTTTAATCGTGAAGGAGAGCTCATTCGGCAAATGAGCCCAGAGTCTAGGCGCGTGGTGCATCGATGATCGACGCTCCCATCGAACATTTGCGCGTGTCGGCTGTTTTCGCGCATGCACACGGACAAGCTTCTTTCGACATGCCATTTCCGCATGGGTTATGAAAGAGATTGACATTCAATGGTGTACATATACCCATTGACGACAATGTGGTGGAGCTCCGAATAGTTTGATGTACACCTCTTCAGTCACGGTTATACAGACCTCAAGCTAGCCTCCCGTGACCCCAGCAAACAGCATCCTAGGACTCCGGTGCACCAACGCTCGAGCACTCAACCGCACTTTCCCGCCACACAGGGTTCGAGAAAGACAGCGTTCATGTACGCCTAAATCCAACACCTCGTCCGTCCAGCAGTGGAACCAGGACAAACCCGGCTCGCGCCAACACCTCGCGATCAGCACTCTTACAACCTCGGCGACCATGCGTACCCATCCATATCAACCTGCCGTCCACTCCCCCGTGATCTCGGTGGAGCTCCAATTGCAGTCCTGTCCCTCGATCTTACCGGCTCATTCCCGTCCCTAGACCTCGGCGGCCTTCCATACCCATTCCCACTCCTCTCTGCATCTCTCCCCGAACTCCCCAACCGATCCATCTCCCAACTACTCCGACTCCTCTCCATATCCCCGTGCCCACTCCCACTCCTTTGTTTCCCCTGTGCAGCCTGTCCCTATCCCACTTCCTCGTCCGCTCCAGCACTGTCCTGTCCCGGATTTGCGTCCTCGTAATTCATGAACTTGAGGAAGTGGTAGAACCCCGCTGCCACAATGGCGCCGAGGAAGGGTCCAAACCAGTAGATCCAGTGGTAGGTCGTAAAAGATCTCGAAGCGACGCAAGGCCCGAATGAGCGAGCGGGGTTCACGGAGGCGCCGGTGTAGTAGACACCGGCGATTTCAATGACGAACAGAGAAATGCCGATGCCTATGGGGGCAATGAATGTATCTTTTGATTTCTCCGCTGCCAATATAAGTATCGTAAAGACGAGCTGTGCTGTGAGGAACTGCAGTTCCTGTCAGTCATGATGATAATCGGTCTGAAGTGCTTAGCAACACGGCTCACCATTTCAAGAAAGAAGCCCTGTGCAACGCTCATATCCGGATTCAGTGTCGTCAGCGTAATCGCAATATCCCCCGGCACAATACAAGACACCACAGCAGCCGCGCACATCGCCGCTATAATCTGTACAGGAAAGAGCACCAGTCCTCGCACCACCGGCAGTGTCCCCGTGAGCACCAGTCCAAGCGTGACAGCTGGGTTGAACAACCCTCCACTAACTCTGTACAGCATCCAAGCCGCTATGAGCAAGCTGAAGCCATAACTGAGCGAAATATAGACAACGCTTGAAGCACTTAAAGTCTGATTCGGTCCAGCATCTCCAGCAGTCGTGACCGTCATCAAATGCCCCAGAAAAGCCATGAATAGGAACAAGAACGTACCAACAAACTCCCCAGAGGCAGCAACGAAATGTTTCCGGGCCTCGCTCTGCGCTTCAGACGGTGTCGGTGTACCCATGCCGAACATTGGCTGTCCCAGGCGGGATTCTGGCATATTGTGAGAGATGGAGTAGGCGTCGATGGTAGTAATTAAGGCATGGCTTCTGGAGTCAATAGACCTTTACACCCGCGCAATGCGATTGAAATAGACAAGTTTCGAACTTGAACAGAAAGTTGGGAGAACTCTTAGTGTAGAAAAAGTTTCATACGTTGATTTAAACCTCCTCGGACGCGATGACCGCGTACTATCAACTGTGGGTGACCAGGTTGCGACTCTGCATCCACAATGCAAGTTTGATATGATGCTGCTGATGCAATGATGACAGTGGAGACGCCCTTGTCGGGCCTTGTCGGGCAAGACGGGCCGTGAAGAAGTCACCGATTCGACCCGAGTGCCAAGCTGCATGGGTTGCGGACGGCTCGCGGACGGGTGGGAGATCTGGTATTGGCATGGATGGTCGGAGGGCTGGAGGAAGTCGGAGAGTAAGCCGAATGTGTGATATAGCTGGTGGAATGCGGAAGGGCTGGAGTAAAGATGAGGATACTGTGCAGTCATGATAATAAGCTGTACGGTGGCTCGGTCCTGTGGTCTGAGACGAGTGGAATGCGAATGCATGTGTACCAGATGCGGGGAACTTTCCATGAATTGCGAGTAGCCACATGAATCTTGAGTGGGCAATGAATGCGCATTTCGGTCATCGAGACCCGCACTCTGACCGAGCTACTGGAGACGTCAAAACCTGGTACAGCAATATGCAGATATCGGCGTAAATGGCAGCATACTACATCCCGTGTGGGCGAGGGGCCTTTTCAGGTCATCCTCGAGAAGGTCGGGACCGGCACGTGCCACCTGGACATCGAGTCCGTACAGGCTTATGATTTAAGCCATTCAATGCATCACAAGTGTGGGGCTTACAGAAGCCGCGTCCTGAGTGCTGTGTTCGCCACACTGGGCTGCTACG